>GL376635.1:397341-433322 GCA_000143045.1 Globisporangium ultimum DAOM BR144 | reverse complement strand
GGTCTTCCATATTCGAGAGCTCTTGGCACTTATTCTGTAGCTGCTCAGCGATACATGTTCGCATATGATTTTAATCAAGCACCACAGCACCAAACTTACACGTTGATCGCACTCACTTTGCGCTGTCCGTGGAGCTTCCACGCCATTTGCTTGTCGTAGATGGCGCTGTCGATGGCGCCAGTAGCCGCTGCAGAGAGCGCATGTGCGTTGGCTGAGGTGGTCGTAGAAATGCTGCAGTTGCCTGTTTTGATACGCGGCGTCGTCTTCCCTGCTCGCTCCTGGGCCCCATGGTCGTTTACCATAGTGGAACTTGAGCCACTATGTATTGTGCGTCGCTGTTGCCATTTTGGACGTCACAATGGATGCACCACGTCGCTTCAAGATCGAGTCTGATTCCAGCAACATGATTGGGTAAAAATTGATTTATAAGAATTTAAACGAATCAAAACAAAAATAAAAATGAACTTTAGCCAATCACTGACTGCTAGGATGTTTCGTCGCTGCGTAGTGCTGGCAGTGTTTCTTGATGCGAGCACCGAGATATAAAGATTTCATGGGGCCGTGCGGTTGACGGTGGATGGCCTGAGCAGCTCCAGAGAGCGCGGTGCCAGTGGCGTTGGCAGTGGTCACTGAAAATGGAAAGAGACGATGCAGATGCCTGTCCTCATGCGTGACTCTCGTCTTTCCTGCTCGTCTGTGGTCATACTTGTTGCTCCAATCTGGCTGCCATTTGGAACACACTGCTTCAGGATCGAGCTGACTCTAGCAATCCGATTGAGCAAAAACAAAATGGTTTCTATACATTCAGCGAATCAACATGTGGTTGGAGTGTTTTGTAGCCCATCAGTGCGCTGTATAATGTACGTTTCTTACCCACTTCAACTCGCAATCGAACTTGCTCGTAGTATTTACAGTATGCATGAAGCAATCGGTGGGCGGCAGAACTCGTGATTTTTTTGTCTTGTTGTGAGGCACTAAAATCTATCCCAAAGTAAAATCGCTCTTCTAGATATCTCATCGGTCGGTGGTACCTGGCGCTGCAGTCTAGCGTAGACGCTTTCTATAGATTTTTCTATACAAACGAATGCATAAAGTGAGGACGAGTGCGCCAAGCCTTCGGATTTCAAGTGCATGTGTATGCACATTGTGAGTTTATATGTGGTACTGTAACAGGGCTGTACAGTACATAGTGGCCAAAGACTGTAACAGGGCTGTACAGTACATAGTGGTCAAAGTAGATGGGTGCGGCTCTTACCGTTCCTCCCACGTCACCCATAGCGTGCGGTACAATGGGAACTAAAGTATTATGGAGGCTTCCATAACCACACATTGCTCGAATAATAAATGTGGTCCGAAAACCACCATGCACTTGGTTTCAGTATGCACTTTATCCACCTATTTGTCACTCCAGCAATCGTTTAGCCGACCGACTTGATCATGAAAATAATACGCAAACAGCGCAAAAGATGGATCATTTTCATCCCAGCCACGTAGCCTCGAAAAGCACCCTCCTAAGTATTCTTAAAGGGTCCCATCTCAAGCAAAAAACGGTCGCATACATAATTTGGTATATCGACTATAAAAGGGTTATCAACTTCTAGGATTACACAATGATAATTAGCGGACTTTTGCGCACCTCCCCCTTCTCCTCTGTCTCGGCCACCTCTCCCCTTCCCCTTTTTCATAAAGCCAAAAACGAAAGGCAGGGGTCTTCTATTCGAAGCATGAATTCTCTCAATGCGATTGTATTGGCGGGATGAACCACAGACGAGAGATGCACATGCGCCATGGCCGCCGCGCGCTCGAGCTTTCTGCCGCCGCCCTCGCGCAGCCGCGCGCCACTGCCACCGCCACCGCATCCGAAGCCCGCTCCTCTTCCCGCCGCGCGAGTCGCTTCGCATTTCGAACAGCAGGTGCGTTTTTGTTTCGTCTGGGTGTAAAAAGAAGACCAGAGTGGGCCATTTCTCGATCCACGTCCACAGCGCATAGGATTTACCATGGCGTCCGTGCCGTCGTATGTGGACGAGGAGGACGCGGCCATGCTCTTCTTCGACTCAGTGGAGATGAATGATGCGAGTACTTACTTCCCACCGTCGCCTCCACCGTCTTCCATGCAGCAGGGCTGCTTTCTTATGATGCCGCACGCGCCGTCGCCGTCGCACCACATGGACCCCATGAGCAGTAGCGCCATGCCGCTTGTGGCCAAGCCACCGTTAGCGAAGAGCGCGTCGTCATCGTCGCCATTGAGTGCCGTCAAGGCGCAGAAGCTTACGGCCGCCAAGCAGCTGCTGTCGCTCGACGAGGTGGAGCGCGAGATCCTGCGTCACAACGCGCACCTGCCGCCCGAGGCCAAGCGCAAGATGGCCAAGGCCGAGTTCAAGCGCCTCAAGCACTGCGAGACCGTGCGGCAGTCACGCGTCCGCAAAAAAGTATGTCAAGTAGCATATTTGTCTATCGAGGTGAGACTGTGGGGTGCTCATGTAGTATGCGTTGAATGCCGCCGTCTATACAGGCCGAGCGGAAGGATCTGCGTCAGGTGAACGATGAGCTCGAGGTGATGCTGAACAAGGCGCTGGATGAGTTCCGCAAGCGCAATAACTGGATGGAGTTTGACGAGGACTCACTGCGCGACGTCATGTTCAAGAAGTTCGTGCACTCGATCTACGAAGTGCGCGGACTGCGCACCGAGAGCGCCGACCTCAAGGACCAACTCATGGTCTACGACACACTGGGCGAGCACTTCCAGCGGCTCCAGGACGACTTCAAGGTACACGCGCTGGCGCTAGCATGCATTTTATGAATGACTCGTGGGCTGACGTGTGAATATTTTTTTTACTCATAGATCCCGGATTATGTCAAGTTTCGGCACTCGTTCGGGACGATCCATTTCAAGCCGCTGTCGGACGACGAAGCGCGCGAGATCATGCTCGACTCGCACCACCAGGCGACGTCATTCTTCGAGTCGATGCGCCTCGCGGGCGCCGCGAACGAGCAGGAGAAGACCATGGGCTGGACGCAGCACCAGCGCATCACGCCCGACGGCCGCGTGCAGTTCAACTTCACGAAGCGCATTTTCACAATCGGCGCCGAGGAGCTCGTAGAGAAAAGCTGGGAGATGTACTGCGACTTTGAGTTGTATCACGGCATCTACGCGTCCGTGCAGAAGCTCGAGATCCTGCAAACGATCAATGAGGACACGCTGCTGATCCGGCGGGACCTCCAAGAAGGCGCGACGGCGCCGATCTTCCGCACCATCTTTCTGCTCTTCCGCATCAAGTTGGAGAATGGGTACCTCATCTGCTTCCGCTCGCACAACCCAGAGGTGTATGTGGACGACGAAGACGACCCGAACGTGCAGTGGATGGACATGTTTTACTGGCTCATGATCACAGACCCGGTGGATGGCTACGATCTGCAGCACTCGCCGCCGCAGCGCGGTCGGAATGGCCAGCGTAGAGGACTCCCAGGCTGCGACGTCACCTTTGGCGGCAACCTGCTCAACCACAAGAGCGCGCAGCACGCGACGCGATGGAAGTACCAGATCGCCATGGCGCTGCTGCGGTGGGAAAGCAACGCCGTTGCGCCGCTCTTTGCGCTCTTTGGGTAGAACGTGACATGTGCGTCCTGGATGGTGGAGGTATTTTCTTATATATATTATTTGAATGTGGGGGGAAGAAGAAGAAAAAGGTGAAGAGCAGCAAATGAAGAAGGAAAAGAAGCATCTCGAGTATTTATGAGGCTGAAGACAGTGAGAGTGCGGTTGCGTACAGACTCGAATGAGTACGAAGAAAATGGAGTCGATGGAAACGTCCCACAAAGTATTTTTTGCCTCTCGTTGAGGTGGTTTCATGTGTGCAGACCACTTGGCCGTTTGCTCTTTTTTGCTGCTGCTGCGACGTCGCTGCTTGCATGGCGCACTCATCTACAGCAATAGCATGGGCAGCTCTGAGTTTAAGGACCTGAAGAACGGTCGGCGTCGTGTCCGAGAAAGTTGCGCAGCGCTGGCTATCTGGAGAAGCGTAGTGGACACACAACTTTTCCGTCGTTTCTCCAGACGATCGCCATGGTCGTTGCTGCTTGTGCCTCATCCCCCAACTCGCCGAGTACAGTGAAGACCATCCGGCACTTCTTGTTTCCGTCAACCAAGTCACTCAGTTCGTGTTTACCCATAGTCAGCAGCCATGGCCGCGTTCTCCAAACGCGGCGGTTTGCTCGTGGTTTTCTTTCTCTGCATGTGCGTGTACGCGCAATGGAGTGTGGCAGAAGCCCATTCCAAAGGCCATTTGCATCGCCATAGTCGCAACGGCAAACACAAGCCGGGCAAGCGCTTTCGCGGCGCGCGCGTGAAGCGGCCCGAGTACTACGGCTCTGGGTGCCCGCCGTTGTCGCTGAGTCTCGTGAACTCGTCTGACGAGACGTCGTTCGCGATGACGATCATGCTTGCCGATTTTCAGGCCGCGACGCTCGATACCAAGCTGCGCGACCAGAAGAAGTGCTTCATCAACGTCGAGCTGACTGTCGAACCGGTACGTTGGGCTCTTTGTAGCTCCTCATCCACGACTCTGATTTTACTCTTGCGTCTCTTATTTCTTGGTGACAGGGCATGTCAATTGGCATCGCGCACATCGACATTCGTGGCAACGCGTACGTGCCAGAGGCTCCCAACTCAAATGCGCAGCTGAGTGCATCGTACAAGATGTTTCGTGGCGAGAGTGGCGACATCACGAAGAAAACGTTCGTCCCTGGGTTCATGGACGACATCTACGAGGCAGTGGATTTCGACCAGGTAGCGTGGACGCCGTGTGGCTTGAATCGAACGAATTCCAACGGCAACCAGAACGAGACGCACTGGATCCGCATCGAGAGCTCGATTATCGCGGAAAAAGCGCTCGCAGGCGGCGAGGACGTGCAGATCGCGATCGACTCGAGTGATTCGATGCTCGCGAAGGGCGTCGCGTACGAAGTCGTCTCGCGTCCGTGTGCTTAATCCACCAGGAATGACTTGGCTGCGTTCACGTAGACTCAGCGTATTTGGTCTCAGCTTCTGCATTATAATCAAGAGTCTTTATTGTAGCGTACACTCTCGCGAGGTCTGTGGTCCTTGATCATCTTGCGCATCATCTGGAACCATCCGGTGGATCGCATAGAGCGCATTTTGCTGCACTTTGGCGTCGTCCGGGAACGCAAGCCGCGCTTTTTCACATACTGGGAGCGCGCCAGCGTCCAGGCACGCGAGCATCATATCCTCTATTCAAAAGATACGTCAGAAGGGAATGATACGACAGACGTGTTCATCTGACCTCATCGAAAAGGAACCTCTAGGGCATTTCTTACCGTCCTTGGCGCTGATGATGCCAACGAGCCAGCACCCAGCTGCTTGCACGAGGCTATTGCTCGGGAACCTTTTCATGGCCGCGACCACGGTCTCCAAGCCGCCTTTCGTCACGATCTCCACCATGCTTTCATCTAAAACACCAGCACACAAAGTGAGTATCTCATCAGCAGAAAGTCTGGTTCAGGCATTAAAGAGCTCATACCTCGGCGCAAGCTCAAATTCGCGAGTGCCAGGCAGCCGAGGCCCTGAATCTGGTCGCTCAGGGGAAAGCGCTTCATGGCTGAGAGCACGAGTCGACGACTCTCAGGGTTCACGCGGACCACGGACACATCTGCGATTTGTGGATGCGCGAGGACGGACAGCCCTCCGACATGGGCTTCCTGGTCATCCGGCAGCATCGCCATGGCATCCATTATGGACACAATGCCACCGTGCGAGGTCACAACGCTCACATGGGCTTCGGCGTCTCGACTCACGTACTCTGACAGACACAGTAGCCCCTCGCGCTGCAGCGGAAGCATGTGCGGGTGTTTCTTCATACTGGTGATCACATACACGATCGCGTCTTGCATGGCCTGCGCAGTTCTGGATACTTTTAGTTGGGTCTCTTCAAACTTGACCTCATCGTCGTCACTGGAAGATCCATTGGAGCTGCTGCCGTGATTCGCTCGGGGCCGTTGGTTTGTGTCATCGATTCCCTTGCTTTGATTTATTTGCTTGTTCTTGGAGTTGAGCGACGCCTCTGGTTTGTTGCTATTGCTGTTGCTTTCAAGGGCGAACTTGCGGACGACGGACGTCAAGGCGCGTAGTCCACGCGACTGGATCCGCTCGTCCTCTGGATATTTGCGCATGATGTCCACGACCGCACTGCTGTCCCCGACATCGCGACTGAGAGCTCGCTTGATGACCATCGCAGGGTCCGCGGCACGACGATCCGACTGAGAGTTGTGTTTGCGCACTTTCTTCTTGGATGGAGGAGCTTTAGGGCGATTGGACTCGCTATTCGCCTTTTTCTTCTTTGGTGACTCTGGGGGTGCAATCCGAACCCTTTCTTCTTCAAGCGCAATCTCCTCGTCGTCGTCTCCGAGCGTGTTGACGATGATGCTGACGATCTTCTGTGTGGCCTCGAGACTCGAGATCTTGTTCACGAGATGCTCGTGGCACACGCTCAGTAGCGCTCGCGTGATCTTTGCATAATTGAGGATCGAACACACAAAGGCGAACGCCTTTGATGCTGCGTTTCCCCCACGCAAAAGTTTCTCAACTTTATGCTCCAAAACGTGCTGCGGCAGACAATCGAGTTGGTGGAATGAGATGCTGCCCGACGAAGGCGCCAAGCCTGGAGGCAGTTGACGCAAAAGACACGCCAGTGACAACGACAGCGGCAGGAACGATGCGTCCACTGGGTGCTCGTTCTTGATCTGCGCCTGCTGCAGCAGGAAGAGCATGTGCGTCGTGGCATCAAGCATTGTCGCGATGAATTTGGTCTTGTGGCGCTTCTCTAGGCTTGCGACGGTTTGGATCCAAATGGCGACTTCGATTTGCTTGCTGATTATAAATACGGCTTTCATTCTTGCGAAGCGTTGAAAAACTCCTGAAACATTTGAAACGCGGCAATCTTCAGCTCTGCAAATCGCCCGCTTGATCCATGGTCTTTCTTCACCATACCGCCCTCGATAACGTCGTCTTGCTGCGTATCGAACACACTATTATTGCTGTTGTTCGTGGCCACTTTGCCTCTTTCGTAGTGCTCAAGCGCGACGTTCCCTGCGCGTAGCATAAGCGATGGATGCCGAGTCTTGACTGCAAATTGGAAGATACTGAACCAATTAGTCGCGGTAAGGCGATGGTTGATCGCAAACGTCGTAAAATGCCAGCATTTCGAGCATTCCAGGTACTTGGCGAGCTCCAGTAACTCAAAAAGGTCAGTCAGTTCTTGCTGCTGTTTGAGGACGATCACAGCCTCTTGCTGGGATTTTGGTAGCAGCTCAGCGAAAAGGTAGATCGTTGGCTCTCGAAACTGGTCCAGTGGCATGGATAATTGCTCCTGCTTTGGTTGTTGCATGGCGTTGGTGTTAACCCATCGACGCGCTACTTTACTGAGCTTGTGAAGCAAAAATCCATCAATCTCGGCTACAACTAGGTCGTTCTGCTTTATCGCGATGCTTGCAGGAACGCCACTCGGTAGCGTGAGATCCACTGGTGCAGCTGGAATCAGCGTACCAACGCTTTTCTCGCTCTTTAGACTCTGTTGCCGGAAACTGCTACTGCAAGAACCTTCGTCAAGTCTCAGCGTCGAGCATTTCTCGCTCCAGGTCAGTAATGCGGAGAGCAACATGGCCGCCAAGCTCGCGTCATCGTTCGCTTCGAGCATGACGTGCACCACTTCGTCGGCGAAATGCTCTTTGTCTCGCAGCTTTTGCTTGATCTCGGGGTTGACACGAGCAATCAGCAGAAGCGACAAGAGCACATTCCTCTGCAGCAGCACATTGCTCGATCGTAGCAGCGACGTGACGCTGGCTCCGAGGACCTGCTCCTTTCCGATCTCGTGTGCCACCCAGCCCATGATCTCGGAGCTAGGCGACGCCCTAGTTCCAGCGTTTGGAGACGACATTGTGGAGTTATCAATGGGGAAACCTGGAGCGGACGATAGCGTGTGGAAAATGATCGCACAGCCTTGCTCGACCATGGCCCGTAAGAGATCCGACTTTGGCGAGTTCAGCATGACGCACTCCATGAGATTCGCTGCAGCTGTGGCAGTGCCATTGCGTGAATGGCCCATGAGCCAAGCGACCGGAATCAACTGGCCTGATAAGCGCAGCGTCGTGCACATTGTACTCGCATGATGGCTTCTTTGAATCAATGGGTCCCGCAGCAGCGTAGTTAGCAAGGCAAGCGCTTTTTCCTGAAGCTCCGCGTTGTTATGGACCAAGTACAGAGTGCAAACTTGCAGTGGATCCGCATTCTCCATCATTGACTGCAGTAGACGCTCGTGACGGCCGTCGATAGCACTGGCTCCGTGGATCAAGAGGTCAAAGTACGCGCACTGCAATTGCCCTCGCTCGTGCTCTATGGTTGATACCTTTTTCTTGTTCTTTGCAATCTTAAAGCTCGCAACTGCCGATTGTTTATTGGCCATATCAATCAGCCATTTCGCTGTCTTCTCGTTCAGAGGAGAGTCCACGAACACGTTTTCCAGCAATACATCGGAATATGCTGGGTCTCTTTTCTTGAGAACAGACAGAAGCGTCACGGCCGCAGAATGCGCGATCCTCCATATCGGTGACGTGTGCAACGATAACAACAGCGAGAGCACCTCTTCCACGTTTTCAACGTTCTTGCTCCACAAGGTTCGCACGGACGCAACAAGCGCGCCGAGGATGCGCAGCAATCGGACACAAAGCGCCGCTTCTTTGATCGCATCACACTGTCCATCGTCCGCTGCATCGTCCACTTGCTTCTGGCCTTTCTTCATGAACAAGCGCGCATGCGTATCACGCACTTTCTCAATCATAAACTGTCGCCATGTCGAGTGCCACATGCGTTCCTGAAGCTGCACTCGTGCGTCGTCATCCAACAAGCCTTCAGCACCGTCAGCAGCCCAACAGAAGCGATAACGCGCGGGCACGGACAACGCATGCATGACCGCGATGGTCGCGTTTACAACCGTGCCATCGGAGGTGAAGAGTAGCCGCGCCATGCAGCTCCAGACCGTGTTGTCTGCCGCCAGCAGTTCGTCGCGCGCGGCGTCGGCGTCGGCGTCGCCACCATCGCCTTGAGACGAGGCGCGCTGAAGCCGCTTCCAGAGCGAGAGTACCGCATGCTCCAGCAGCAGCGTGTCATCGTCGTTGTCATTGTCGACCGCGTGGAGGCGATGGACATGTCGGAGCATGCCGCACAGACGCATGTTGGAGAGATGATGGCGCGTTGAAGACAAGAGCAGGAAATGGGAGAGCACCCTTCTACAACGAGTATGCATTCTTATGATAATGCGAATGCAATTTAAAGAGGTAGCTCAATAATTATGAAACATGGCATGCATAATTTACAAAGGAATACTGGAAGTAGGAGACAGTTCATATATATATATCTGAAAATACCGCGCGCAAAGAGTGTTGGTGCGACTTCAAGTTACAGAACAGTTCGTTTTATGTACATCGAGGCCACATGTAGCCTACAAAAACGACACCAGCAGCAGTCTGCCCTACGAATGGGAAAGCCGCTTCCTCCATACAACAGTCCTGTATATATAAAATAACCACAAACACTGCATTGCTGCAGTAGCCTACAGTATACCCTACGAACACCGTGGCGGCCAACGAACCTGCCGCTATCCGCGGTCCAAATGACAAACTGCTGGCGCCTCCCTCGGTCCTCAATGGTGGGCGCAATACCTCAATTAGATTCGTTCGCGTACATATGAAGCGCATGCAGGGCTTGCACCATAGTGACGTCTCAGTTAGTCAACTCCTGAAAAGGGCGAAACGCGCCATGAGCTTTGCTGCTCCTCCTCTTTCGTGGCATTCCGATGATGGACTCGCCACTCGCTGGTACTCGTCCTATTATTAGCGAAGCAGGCATGCAATCGAGCGTCGATCAATCTGGCGGGAACGTATGCACAGATATAGCGCCGCAGATTGTTGTATGTGCTGTGTTGGTGCACAAGACGTGGCCGCTGCCCACGCACCAGAAGCTCTACTGCCTCATTCAGCCGCGCATCAGCGATGGCTGCATCGTCGTGCAGCTTAGCGTTGCAAGCGTCTGCATGAGCAGAGACGTCGACGATGCGTTCCACTCGATCATGGCCATCGCACGCGGCCACATCGACGGCGGCTATCTGGTCAGCTACCGCTCCATCTCGCTGTCGACGTCTCAGACGGAGTTCACCGAGGCCGAGAGATCGTACGTAAACGTGTTCAACTGGTTCATGTTCCTCGACAAAGCGCACGACAATACGGGCGGCAGCGGCTGCGAAGTGATCTTTGGTGGGCGCGTCGCGAACCGGTCGCCCGCGTACTTGAGGTATATCACCATGGAGGTTGTCGCGGGCGTTGTGCACTGACAGTCGGCTGTCCGGCAGAGCCGGCTTCGGCTCGCGTAAGCAGGCGATGAACGGATGGCGTATGATCGCCAGGTAGCGACATTATGATGGGAATGGCGCGCATTTGTGTGCGCATTTTCATGTTTATGAACGACATCCGATGGAAACAGGAATGTCTTTGATTGATACTTTCTTTAATTTAATAGTATGTGCTCTTGCTCAAGTCCCTTAGCGATTGACTAAAGTTTAATTAAATGACAACGATAATATATTTAGCTATCTGCATGCCAATGATTGCACCATTGAAAATATTGTGCGTTATTTATGGAGTTTTGTGTTTGAGATTCTTGAACAGAAAGCTCCATAATTAACAGTCTTTTGAACCAAGAAGACTGAGGATGTTTGTGTGAAATGGTAGTTTACTATTCATGGAATCAATCGACTCTTGGACACGGAATGCAGTCTCTATTTACGGTAAAATTTGAAGGATAAACCGCAGCTTTGTAAGCACCAACATTTGCCTTGCAATTGACTAAGCGAACATGTTGTAGTGAAAATGCTCTGTGGCTTACAACGTAATAGACGTTTTAGCAACAGCGGACATCGAGTAGATCCAACATATTGTCGATGGAGCGAAGAGGGTCAACTTTGAACCCACTGCTGTCTGCAAAGCACCTTTGATTTTTTTCTTCCTCTAGGTATACAGCTCATGTGATGGCGATATACAACACTCAGATCGTAACTTGGCTCCAACTCGACTGAGTACTAGTACTAAGGTACACTATTACAGCACGTTCTGAAACGTTATCATTTCGAGCGCGCGTACCTTTGCTCTGTGATATTCGACTCGCGTTTCCTTTTTTTCTGATGGCATTGCTGCTGTGATACATCCTTGGTTCAGTTGACATGCAAATGTGATAAGCATACTGTACGCGTGTGTGAGAGCGGAAGCAAAATCTGATCGAGACAACGGCAGTCTCAACACTGCGCTCTCGTGCCCAGTTTTCAGTGTACAGAGTAGCGGTTGGTCTCAGAGGCGCCTACAGTGCATACCCGTTCTCTACGGCAGCAGTGGTCGGTCTCAGACCTGCAGCGTTCGTTGCTCTCTGCATGAGATCCCACAAGCCTGGGCGTCTCGATGCTCGGGGGATGGAAAAAGTAGTGCGCCTACCGATTGTATCGCACGCTTTTCTCCGCCAAACACGGCGCGATCTTTCGAAGAACTCGACGGCAACGGAGGACAGACTCTGTCCTCTGCCCGGCAGAAGAAGCCCACACCTCCGAGGTGCAGCGTACGCCGCTCCTCCGTTTGACTCCTCCCGTCAATTGCGCCAAGCGTGACTGACGATGTTCCATCGTGGTTCCGTTCATTCATTCAGCGTCACGTACGTACGTACGTACGTACGCCATCCAGTCCCTCGGCTGGGGGTTCTGGATCAGATTCATTTGCGTGGACCATAGGCCATGGACCACTTCAAAACACGCGCACTGTGGTTCTTGTGGGACTTTATGAGTGACGCATGTGCTAGTGGTCCACTGTGTCTGTGATGCGTTGATATTTGGGCCTGTCTCGATAGTGGTCCAACTTGATCTTCTTCAAGACAGATCCTGCGCAATGCGACGAGTAAGCAAGCTGCCTGCACGAAAGGCGATCACAAACTAGGGATGACCGACCGCTCATTTTTGTGCAATCAGACTACAGGTCGAAACATTGTGTGGATGGATACACGCTCCCTTACGTGACGGTCCCTAGTGTGGAGGAGGAGCACGAGAGTCTGTCGAAATGGGTCGACAAGCGTCATCTCAGCCATACTTCAAGCAGATGCTTCATCAGGAGGAGGAGAAGGGGAAAGTCTTTGGTCCCTGGCATGCAGAATGTTCAACGGAGGAGCCATGCCCTGTATCACATCAAATAATGCTCAGGCTTGCTTATCGCAACTGGCGAGAGGCCTGTGCGCTCGAATCGGTGGAAAGTTGCCTCGGCGCAGTCTTTCTGTGAACCTGGTCTGCTTTGGGTACAGGCTGGGTACCCCCTCTCTCTCTAATATCTGTCGCTGTAAAAAAAGAGACAAGGGTCACGTGTCTGCTGTTGAGTTTGGTTGACGTTCGCAATTGAATTTGCCCTGCGCACTCTGTCGCTGTTTGAAGTTTTTTTCATTTTGTTAATGTGGAAGCCACATTGTGGATATAGTGTATGCAACACTGTACTGTACTGTAACGCGGGAGTGGCTACTGTATATGTACATAGTGAATACTTCAGCTTTCGATCGTCATACAATTCCCAAGTGTATTTTCAAAATCCAGCGCAGCGGACGGATCACATGCCACGACCTGACCGATGACGAAATGCTTGCACAGGATCGCGCTTGGGATTTGAAAAACAAACAAACAAGTTGGACCCCGGTGAGAAAAGCCACATCTGAGAGATCTTTTATTTTACAGAGAGAGAGCGGCGTGGCAATTTACAGCATTTTTGAGCTGGTGCATGCGTTGTTGTTTACGTGAAGAAGTTCTGGTTTATCCACTTGCTACTAAGCTTGGGCGATGCAGTAAGTAGATACTGTATACGAAGACCGTTGTAGTCACAAGCAAGATCGGAAAGTGCGTCGGTGAATTTTCGCGCTGCCGCTAAACTTGTCGAGCACGATACAGTAGGAGTCCATTTACACAAATTTGAAAACAAGCAAACATTAGCAGACAGACAAGTGCGGCAAACAAAATTTCACGTCCAACACTGCGCGTAAGCGTGGGAAGAAAGTCGCAAATGTGCACTTCTGTTTTGCAGATTGCCGAGCACAACGCCATGATTTACGCATTTGTCTTCAGACAGGACTTGGTGTTTCTCGGGTCGGACATAAGGTTTATTTTGCAGACTGGATAGAGATTAATGCCAGCAGAATATACCGTACGTACGTCGAGTGTCAACTTGTTGTTGTCACTTTGTTTTGGTGATTTGCAAGCGATTTGTAAGCAGCAAAGTAGTCTGAAAAGTACGATTTGAGGCACCTCAATTTCCGAAATTTCATGAGGATGGATGGATGGATGGCTTGTGCATCGATCGCACTTCACGACACTTCGTTCGGGTCTTCAGCCACTTCACGCTGGTCTTCATGACGCAATAGTGCCCAGTCATCTCACCATTCGATGAGTGCCGCCCCCTCTGCATAGAGATCCTCTCATATGTCTGTTTCTCTACTCTAAACATTTGTGCGCACGAGGAGACATCAGATGCGTCTGTTTATTATACAGTAACGTCATCCTATGCAGAATAGGATTTGCATCTTGTGAGATGTTTCTCCTGCGGGCAAGGATAGACCCACTTTGTCGCATTCCTTTTGGTTCATACATGTGCATTTGAATGGATATGTTGCAGTGTGGGAGCTTTTTCCAAGCATGCACGCTTTCGTACTCGCGCCAAAATGGCGCTTTCTTCTTAACATATCACATCCAAGCCAAGTGCCGTTCTAATCGCCCGCCGCTGTACGTATCAGGCAAGAACTCCACTAAGGTTTCGGCGATGACGCCGCGCGTCACAGACGCATCCCCCTTTCTCAGCACCGCTGCCCGATCTCTGCAGGTAGAAACATAATCGAGACAAGAGTTGCCTCACGTGCACGACGCGGCCGATGTCTAGGCCCACTCGCCATTAATTGACAGTACAACTGTACAAACGGTTACAGTACGAAGCGCAGTCATGTGCTTACTTCACGAGCGTATCTTCCGATGAAGCGGAAATGAGATTCGCACAACTGAATAATGAACGCGCCGATTCATCATTCTGTACCAAGGGCTTTCGAATGCATTCAACGAAAATGGACGTTGATGTCGCATTTACAACTTTTTTAGTCAGAACGACTCCCACGTTGTAGGCGGAGCTCCGAGTGGCTTACTGGGGCTTCCATTGGATAGCATTTTGGTCCGCCTGGACCTGATACGGCGCTGCAGTCCATTTGACTCGGTCGCAATGCAACCCTCAGAATGACACAAGAGCATTGTGTTTGGCCAATTGGTCCCACTACTACTGTGCCATGGTGGTGGCATCTGTGATTGTGCAGGCAGGCATTTGAATCAATCCAGAAGGAGGCGCGCCGCGATCTTGGATGGCGTGTTGGTGTCTCTTGCCATCGCATCGGTGCGTTATATGGATACCGCTGGCATGGAGACGAGCAACGGCAGGCCTATGGGAAAACGAACACCAGACGCGAGAGCCGGGCCAGTTTGCTTCCAGCTTACAGTACGACACATTACTGTACAGTACAGTTGGATGAACGGTTTCGGCTGTCTTGAGTCGCGCTCGGCTATACGCATTGTCATCCGCGAACTTGTAGAGTGCGCGCGCATAGCCGGGCCGTTGTGGACAAAAGCAGCTGCCTCGTTTGAGCAACTCCACTTGATTTCAAACCGAGCGCTAAGGTTTCCGATCAACATCGACAGCCTGCCGCATAGCACACAGCGTCACTCGACAAACATGCACTTTGAGATGTGTGTGGCCATGTGAGTGAGTGATAGAGCAGGTTTAGGGGATTCTGTGACGAGAAAAGCCAATACGCCGTCTACGATCATTCTTCTCGAGACTTTTACTTTTTGAACGGCCAAACAAAACATCTTTGACACGGATCATTCGTCCAGTTCTAAAGCTCGTACTTCCTGCAAAGATGCAACGTACAGTATTGAGTCTTAGTCGAAAGTGTAGTCGAGAATGCAAACTGAGTGCACTGGAAGGCATGTTCAAAGGTATTAGAAAAAGAATATAGTTGGCCCCAATCAGATGCTGAGTACGTATGATACAGTATCTGATCCTTGACACATTGCCGATTTTGTATTTGTGTGTTGCAAGCACTTATGTAGTAGCGATGAGTCTGGTACAGTGCAGTAATGCTGGCAGTAAGCTTGCCGATCAAATTTATTTTCCAGTCTAAAATCTCCTTTTTCACTTGCCACGAGTCAAATGAACCAATTTTGTCCAGTTGATTATGAGGGTTTGAGCAGGGTATCTGATTTGCTTGGAGTCGTTGAGGCAGTTAGAGTGCATGGGTGCAGCTTTTTGTCCAATCCATAGTCCGCCTCAAGGGGCCAGTATTTCCGCTGGTAGTAAGAGTCTGCAAGATTGCAAGAAGGAATCTCTCAGTAAGCGCAGCCCGGCCATGCAACATGCGCCTGATCTCGTTTTCTTGTTTAGATGCTGCGTGTACACTGTTCGAGGACACCTGATCACGATTAGAAGGCCATACACACAGAGGCTCTCGTAGAGAGTATCTAGGCTAGCAAAACACTCGTGAGCAATCTCGAGGATAGTTAATTTGCGTAAACGTCACATCATCCATTTTGAGACCAAATGCGAATTTCAGACACAACCTTTCGTATCCAACGCAACTGCACTTTCGATCGTGAGTTAGCTTTTCACGGGAGCTTCAAATATTGAATCCTGCAATGGAAAACGTCAAAAGGGACTGCTTTCCATTAACTTTTTCACCGGGAACTGCGAAAATCCAGGTAAGTTTCGAATCCTGTCGTGCAAAAAGAAGCATCAAATGGACTGAGAATTCATGCTCTCGTTGGCTTTGTTACTGCTTTGGCGTGATGCGTTCTCAATTTCTTACCACAAGTCAGCGGGCATGCTGAAGTCTCCTACCACTGTACGCCACTCGCGCGCAGAAAGCGCTTCAGGCTCTGCGAGGTTGCGACGGCGTTTTCGCCAGGTGTGCGTGAAGTTGCCTTTCTACAAAACGGTGACAGGTGAGCGAGCACGGGAGAAACTCGACAACAAACAGCGCCTCTGATATCCTCCTGGGCAAATAATCGGCACATGCCACTGTTTACACCATACGGTACTGCAGGGCTGTACAGAATCGGTGGAAAATGACGGAATGGCACTTTGCTTGTTTACTTTACACTTCGGTCCTTTTAGCTGGTTTGAATTTTAGATCTGAGATCTTAAAATGTTCGATTTTTGTAGTGAAACTATAGTTGGACGCTGGTTTATCACCAAATTTGTCAGGTGCCTTCTGTAGCTTCAACATTTAGCTCGGGGGGCAATCTTGCTTTGCGGATTGCTCCTTCGTCCTCTAGAGAACCGACTCGGTTCTCTCGGTTACCAACTGAGATGATCTACTGTGGGGGTAAACAGTGGGACTCACCTCGAGTACACGCACATTGCCAACGGACGCAGTCGGTGCAACTCTTTTCACGGTACTTTGCGGCACATTCACTCGGACCCACGGGCCCCGAAATTGTTTCAATTTCTGTGTTTGCCGAGTGCAGTCAACAGCGATACATACCTACAGTACGTAGGATCGAACGAATGAGAGAGTGCACGTCGACAACCGGTGGGTGGCACGTACGTGCGCTCGACTTTCCCGTTTTCATCTGAGAGAGATCAAGTGTCTCGTGAGTGTGCTCGACGTTTGTCTAACACAAAAAAGATAAAGCTGTCGAAGGCATGTTGTCTGCCTTACCTTACGGTACAGTAAGCATGCACGTACGTACGGTAGACGACAAGTGTGTAAAAGTGTGAAGACTGTTTCATTTATTCACGCTCTATGCCTCAACACTGCCGTGCAACAGACGCAAAGCAGCGCACCAGAAAATTTGGCCTTTCGTTCGCAGTCCCCCGAAAGTGTTGAGGCCAGCACTGTATGTATCTCTCATCTGGTCAAATAAACACGCTCTGGGTTCTCCCACCTTTCATGATACATTTCGTCGTCGTTCCTGTCGGCTGCTTGCTACAGAAAACCCCGGCGTCCATACAGTAACAGCCGGCACTTTTGTATTTGTACATGCACTTTGCGCATCGTTTCTATGGGCGTGGCTGCAGTTTACTAGAAGAAAAGTGTGACTTTGGAAATGATGATAGCGTTGTGGGTGGAAGGATGAACAGCAGAGAGCTCTTGCACTCCTTGTCTTTTCCACATAAGAGAACAGCGAGCGTCCAGCGTTCGTCCAAACATACGCACACACTCACTCATCTGTCCCGTCTACCCTCGCTCTCGGCCCCGTTAATGTTCCACGCGTGAGTGACGGGGCGAGTAGCACCTTTGGATGACAGAGAGGGAGAGGAGTCGCCAGCTGGAAGGAGGAAGGAGAGGTGAAAGGAAGGAAGGAAGCGCGGCGCAGAGAAAGGGGGTCCAAATGGGGATGTATCATCATTTGAGAGAGAGAAAGCGAAAGAGAGAGAGAGACGCGCTCACTCTCCCTTCAAGAACTGCTGTTTGCTGTTGTCTTTGCCTGGGGCGGCCGCGCCGCCGCGCGCAACCGCTGCTGCAGTTGGTATTTTGCACAGCCGAGCACAAGTGCGCGCTGCGACCTACGTATATATATATATACATAAACATACACACACCATGAGCTTTGTGGAGATGATAACCCCAACGAACGCTGCTGCTGCTGGTGCAAACGCGTCGTCGTCGTCAGATGCGTCCGTGTTCACGAACGAGGAGATCTCGATGATCCAGGAGATGTTCCTGCACGGCAACGGCGCGGCCCTCGCGATGGAACCGCTCAAGATCATCGTAGACGACGCCATGATCTCCGAGAAGGACTTCCAGATCAGCGACATCTCGATCACGGACGGGGGCTTGGGTCTGAAGGCCGACGAGCTGATGCTCAGCGCGGACGATGCCACGAGCGTTCTGCTCTCGCCGATCGGCTCGGATGCGACGTTTTTGAACCAGTTCCTGTTCGACGAGAAGGATGCGATGGAGGCGTTCTACCTGGAAGCGATTGACCCGTTCCAGAGCTCCCCGGTGAAGCCGGAGGAGACGAAGAAGGCTAAGGCTGTTGCTCCTCGACCTGCGTCGCCTAGCCCGATCGACCGCGCGAGCGCGGATGCGGAAAAGACTCTGATCGCGCTGCGTTCGAAAGTCGAGGCTTTGACCAAGATGTACTACACGCGCTGTCACCGCTTGAACGGCGGCTCGGAAGACTCGGCCGTGAGCGTCGAAAAGGTCAAACTCGTGCACGCGATTGGGAAGCTCCAGCGCATCGCGCAAGGTCTATCAAAGATGAACGCGCAATTGGTCAAGGAAACAACGAGCGTCACTGAGCAGAGTGCGTCTTTCATGGGCCAGATGAGAGGTGAGCTCAACGACGCTGAAAAGATCGTTGCTTCCATCAATGAGCAAGCCTGTGCGGATGCTATCAAGGAAGCCACGAAGCGCGCGATGGAATTCTGCGTTGCTGGTGACACCAAGGAAATCATGGGCTGGGCGCACAAGAGTGCGATCAACGAGAACCACACGGTCTCGTACTCGTTCGAGAAGGAGTGTAAGTCTGCCAACACGCGCGACATCATGCGCAAGACTCGTGAGTGCATGAGCTCCTCGGAGCAGCTCTCGCGTGTGCACTGCGGCTCGGCGGAGGTTCAAGTGCTGAAGAAGCTGTCGACGAACGCTGCGGTGGTGGTGTACGACGTTGCCAACAAAGACGCGACGCGAGTCGACCGTGTGCTCGCGGTGTCGTACCGAGTGGAGCTCTCGGACAACCGTGTGCTGATCGGATTGTGCTCGATGAACCCCTTGACTTCCTCGAGCGAGAACATGCGATGGATGGACTGCTCCATGTGGCAGATCCACGAGAGCAAGGCCGATGGTGCGCTCGCGATCGCTTCGTGCGGTCAGTTTGCATACCCTTCGCGAGAAGAGGCCAAGACGATGGCCACGGAGATCGTGTGCTCGCACATGAAGTGGGAGAACCACGCCGTTGGCCCCGCGTTCCATATTTAAATTGGCAAAGCACAAGATATGTTAATAGTTAAGGATAGAGACACACACTGAAGGAGCGCAAGCACACTCCCTGTACGAACAGCACAGCTTGCAGAACATAGTTGTAAAAACAAAGATTAATTTATTATCTGATGAACATCACACGCACAAGCTTCGTTCATCATCACTGATTCAACAGCAACTTGGTCGTTTCATTGCTGCTGCTCCGCAAAACCCACAGCAAACTGAATTGGTTCAACAGCGAACGGCTACATGTCTACCATTTACAGCTCAGCAATCACGCACTGCAACAGCAAAAAGAATCGACATTACGACTGAATGTGCACTTTCATTTCCGCAAGTAGCAAATAGCGCATACGGCAACCAGCTGTATCCTTTTCTCGCAGCGTTCATGTCGGACTAATGCCTCGTGCCCAACTGCGACACCCCGAATTACCGTATACATATCGGTAGCATTTTTGCACGTTTCTATGGCTTGCCCCATAGAAAGACATCACAGAAGCGACTTACTTGAACACAGAGAAAAGATCGCGCCGCTCCATGTGTTTGTTTTTTCTCTCGCATACAGAACCACACATACAAGTATTAGGCAAGCGTGCAGAAGCAAAGCCGCTGCCAAATTTGCCGTGGAGATGCAATCAAATCCTTAGATTGGCAGCCAAAAACAGTGATCCGGCTTGAAAGCAAATCCAGAACGAAACGTTCGCGCAAAGCCGCCATCCATTCCTCGTTCCTGGTTTAAGTATCCATCCATTGATCCACTCGCCGCTTCTCTCTGATCGACAGGTTGCTTTGCTCGATGGACCCAACTCCAGCCTGCGAGAGGGGCGCGCTTTTCTGGCGTGCGTATCGATGGGAAAGCGTTCTTTCTGCCAGTCTGCCTCGCACGCCATGACACGCAGGTAGTCAGTCAATCCGGTCAAGAGTGGGCAGGCTGGCTGGCAGCCAGCAAGTGAGAGAAGAGACTGGATCCGGTGGCTTCTGGACTCTCCTCGACATGCTGTCTTGTCTGCCACTGTCTCCTCCTGGCTTTCGACTGGTTTGTTGCCCGCAGGCGTGGCCGAAAGGGGACCCTTTCACACTGGCGTCACTGCGCGTCGCCCCATTGCAGCCCGCAATGTGCTCACACAGTGGGAGCTGTCGGGAAACGGAACGCGTACACAGTGTAGCCAAAGCGGTTACGCGGGGGGAGAGGGACACCCTGCGAGATGAGGAATCGCGTCAATCAGATCCACAGGAAGAGAGAGATGAGTCGCCAACTTTTACAACATTTGACGAGGTGTGAAGTGCGCAAAAGTGAGGGCATTTAGTTTGCAAATGGGGTTCTCGAAATAAAAAGAAGGGAGCTTGCCAATCACGTTCAGAGAAAGAGAGAAAGATACTGAAAGTGCTGCCGCGTGCTGGCTTGGCATTATGCTCTGTAGGAAATGGCACAACACCCTTGACAAACTATTCTATGGAGGAGCGAGTACTCAGTCCGAAACGACATTTCGCTTCTCTATATATTTGCAAAATAGTGAAGTGAAGCATTTTGCGAGCTCAGTGCACTCTCAGCAGCGCTTGCCAATCATTGTTGCAGTCACATATGCAAAAAATTTCAAACGAAGTGTGTAGACGCCAAGCATCAGCAAATGGCTACTGTACTAGAAACCGATTGCTGACCGCCATTCAACTTGTGATAGTAGTCAGCAATGAATGTGGTTGATATTTTAAAAAAAGGAAAACTAACACGACGCACCAGCACCAATCAAATGAATAGCTGAAGACGAATTTGCGGATTCTGTTCTGGATTCGTTGCAGCAAATATGGCTTCTGTACAGTATCTGATCTGGCATTCCGTGTCGTTTGGCTCAGCAATTGCCAGAACTTCTGCTCTCTTATTTATGTCTCCATACGACCACCCGAAACTTAGAAGTTTGACAGCTTCCCCGCACAGTACTGGACTCTAGTAAGTCCGAAAAAATGTGTTGCATCCATAAAAAACGATGCATTTCCATACTTAACAAAGCCAAATACGTCACTTATAATTCTTGTAACTAAGTTTGAATTAGTTACGTACGTAATATCTGCACACGTATTCTAATCCGTACTATGATTTAAGCAATCCAATAAGGTTACCATCATCGCCCTTATCAATTCAAAGAGAATACGCTGCATACGAAATATACGTGAATAATGCCGTAATGAACGCGGTGACGCGGTGCTCACATCAACTGCATGCAACAACTAACTGATGCTCTCTTCATGATTCGTTACAAACATCCAAGAAAACCCCATCGGCAAAAAAAGCGAGAGAAAACAAACCCAAGCAAAAAGCACGCCGCCCCAAAATGAAAATGCGTCGACGCAGCCTACGCAGCGCCATACGCATGAGGGCGCTTACTGCGTGGATGGCTCTCCTCTTGATATGCGCCATGCCTTTCTGCAGTCAGGGCATCGTGGCGTCCGACGACGCATCGACAGCCAGCGCCGCGAGTGCGGCAGCTTCGTTTTCCACCGGCGGCGATGCGTCGACAGCCAGCGCAGCGACACCAAACACCGCAGTTGCTGGAGCTGGTGCACCTCCATCACCGGCACCTCCATCACCTGCTGCTGGTGCTACGGCGGCTGGTGGTGCTGCTGGGATCACTGGCGCCACGCATGTGTTGCCGTCGGGCGGTGCACCGGTCCACGTCACCACTGCTAGTCAAACTGGGATTCAAGGCGGTGTTGCTGCCACGGCCAACACGGTAGGATACAGTGCTGGATCCCATGGCAGGAGTGCAGGCGGGAGCGACATCTCTGAAGCACAAGCAGTTGGAGCATCGACAGCAAAATCACGTGCTCTCGAAGCAGATAGCGCTGCAAAAGGCGGCGTCACTGGACAAGACCCCGTGAAAGATGCACCGGCGGAAAAGACGGTCAACGTTGACGGGACAATTTCTTCGACTGGTGCTCCTCGCAACGCTCTCGATGCTGCTGCCAAGTCCGCAAACGGCGCTGCCAAGCCCGTGCAAGTGACCGAGTCGCAAGCAGACGAGGTACGAAATAGTATCGTGTGCATGTGTGTGTTTGCCGTCTGTCTAATATGGTTGATTTTCTCTCTCTCTCTCTCTCTCTGGATGCCTGACTAGGGACGTGGCGGCGTGAGCATCCGTGGGGACTACATCGAAGACGACTTCGAGAGCATCGATCTGCCGTCGAGTCTGTTTGAGATCGAGGACAAGGACAGCGGCGGACGGCGCCAGAACTACGCGTTGCTGGACGCCGGCGCGACGATCCTGGATTCATCGCCCGAGACCAAGAGCCCGACGAACCTGCTCGTGCCCGACAAGGACCGGTACATGCTGATCCCGTGCGAGAAGACGCGCAAGTGGGTCGTCGTGAGTCTCTCGGAGGACGTGCATGCTGACGCGATCGCGATCGCCAACTACGAGAAATTTTCGTCGCCCGTCAAGGATTTCATCGTGCTCGGGAGTGTCAATTATCCGACGGATACGTGGTTTGTGCTCGGAAACTTCACGGCGGCGTACACGAACGGCGAGCAAGTGTTCCACTTAGACTCGCAGTATCATGTCCGGTACATCAAACTGCGGTTCTTCTCGCACTACGGCTCTGAGTACTACTGCACGCTCAGTCAGCTCAAGTATGTTTGTATGCCTCTGATCTGCCACATGGTTCCCAGACTCGTGCTAATTTCTGGTTTGTTGATAGGGTATTTGGCCGAACGTTCACGCAAGTGATCTCACAGCTAGAAAAAAGTATCGATGCCGAGACGGTGCTGGAATCGGCGGCGCTGCCGTTACCGTTGGCACCAGCGCAAGCGCTTCCTGACACGCTCACTGTGGATTCGTCTTCGTCTACTCCAGCCTCGACAGCAGATGCCTCGTCCACACCTCCTGGTAACGATCCTATTGAAACGGGATTTTGTCAAATAGAGGAAAGGCTCGTGGATGCCACTGCAATGTACGATGAGTCACAGCGGCTCCAGTACCATCTCAACCACGATATGTGTAGGCTGGATCAGTTTGACGACCACGCAAGCATCCTGGCCGAAGCGGATGCTGTCCTTGCTGGACTAGACCGTCACGCGGCTTCATCGGAGCGAAAAGAGCAAGGCGAGGAAGCCGCAGGTCGTGGCTCTGCGAACGAATCGCCTCGTCCAGGGACGAATGGCTCATCATTAGGAACGGCAGGAGCGGATGGAGAAGGCGCAAAGACGAACAAGACGGCTACCGCAACGACAGCGTCGGTGTCTCCTCCGCTACCCGTTGCGAGCGTCAATTCCGGTGCTCCACCACAAGGACTGGGTCGTTTGGAGAGTATTTTCGTCCGCATCACAAAGAAAAGTAAGTCATCAGCAGGGCGTACTGGTTGTTTGTAGCCATTTACTGATTTTACTCTGCTTGTTACTAGTTCAAGCGCTCGAGCTGAATCAAAGCGTTTTCGGCAGGCAAATGGAGGAGTTTCAGCAGCAACAGCGTGCTGCTACCCGCGATTTACAAGTGAGTGACACACACAAAAGATAGTGGTCGGTGAGGAGGAGATGTGTGTCTAAGTCTGTGTTTGCTTGCATCGTCACTAGATGAAGCAGGACGCGTTGACCGAGCAGCTGAATGATATTCGCACGTTGTTGACGGATCTGGTGAGTTCGTTTATATCTAAAATACAAATGCCTCTTGAATTTGAGCACTGATGGTGGAGTTTTCTCTGTGGGTGCTGCAGAAAGGAACAGTGACGAAAGAGCTGTCCGGGAAAGATAGCACCTTGAACCAGTATGGACGCATCCTGGAGGAAGTGCAGCGTGAGAACATTGCGCTCTGGGTACGTACGCATTGCAGTCGATACACCCACTTGCGCGATAATATGTTGAGTATCTCACCATCCTCTCGTCGCTTTGGTCTGTGTGTGTGTGAAGAACGAAATGCTTGTGGTTCGCGAGGTGATCACAACGATGAAAGCAGGAATTTTGTGTGCGCTTGTGCTCTCGGCGTTCATCATCACCTTCTATCTGCTTCGACTCCTCTTTCGCTGCGTAGCAGCTTGCAAGGAGCGTGCAGATCACCGCGAGTGGTTTTGGCGAATGGAGAACCAGGCATCGAGTGCGCAGGACGAAAACGCGAAGCAAACCAGAGTTGCTGCTTCTGGTGCGTCGACGCCGAGCAGCGATGTCGGTGGTGCCGGGAGTCTGCGTGTGAATCGCAGACAGCAGTTTGGTTCGTCCTGGGATGACTCAGCCATCGAGCGCAAGACGCTCATGAGCGACATGGTGGACGGTCCGCAAAAGTATCGTCGCCACCGCACGAAGAAGTCGCGCACGTCGTCGCTGACGTATGGTCCGACAATTCAGCGCATCGTCAAGTAAATTTATAGAGGAAAAGTTGTAGTAGGTACGGACTATTCGATATATTTTATAAATATAGTGGGGTGGTTTCAAAGTCTCGAAGCAGCGGCACGTGTCGACGACAATCTCGTACACCCTCCACCAGTCCAACGATCCGAGGTTCTTTGTGACAGCAGAACCAAGCATTGTTGCAAATTGCGAGTCCCGAACCCAGCGTTTGGTAGCTTTGTGCATCATGATCCGTCGCCCATCTCGAACCGAGTCGAGCTCCAGCAGTGAGATCAACTTCGACGATGTGGACGACCACCAGGTGTTTGCACTTCTCGAGAACGGCGACGAGGAGTGCTATGTCGGCGCCCCAAAGCCATCGAAAGGGTATGTTTTGTCGCTTTCAAAGTTTTGCGTACAGTGCTAAAGATTATGATGCTCAATACCCGTGTTTGTTGCTCATTCGGTCGCTTGATGACCCATCCAGAGTGGAGTTTCGCTTGGATCTTTCGTCTCGCAGTAACCCAGCGCCAATGCCATTGTCACCAACTCGAACTGTAAGTGGAAGCAGATCGTTGCTGGGAATGGAGCAAGTCGTCGACTGACTGTTGAACCTTGTGATTGCAGATCGCTCGGAGTCCAAGAACACGGTCGGCGTCTGTCTCAGTCAAGTATGCGCTTGGTTGCCTTCAACTTAGCTGCGTGCCTCTCGCTTATATCTTCGTACTGTGCTACATTGCGCAGGAAAACAAGAACGAAACGTCCATCAGAGCCTGCGTCGCGTGCTTCATCCATCACGATGCCGTCTGCAGAAGCAATGCGCTTGGTAGCACTAGCGGAGACCGCTGCTGCTGAGCGAGAAGCAGAAGCAAGTGAGGCCCGAGAAAAAGCGAAAGCGGATGCGGAAGCACTGGCTGCAATGGAGGCGAAAGTGACCCAATTGGAGCAGAACAAGGGTCAGCTTCAGACAGATTTGCAGGCAGCGCGAGCGACCATTTCGGATTTGGAGCAAAAGATTGTGGCGACCGAGCAATCAAGCGATCTGTTTGCGCGGCAACTCGCCAGCGTTAAAGAAAGTTACCACACCAAATTGCTGCTGCGCGATGAAGAGGTCGCGCTGGAAAAGGCGGCCGTGACGAGAGAAAAAGAAAGCGAGTTGCAGCACCAACAAGCGCTCTTTATGCAAGAGACAGAGCTCTGGAAGCAACAGATCGGGTCGCTGATGAAGAGCAACATGGGGCTACAAGCCCAAAATACGAAACTAGCGGTCGCGTGCCAAGAGTTGCAAGACGCAAACGAGCAGCTCGAATCGAAATGCCAGACTCTCCAGACCGAGCAAAGTCGCGACCGCGACGAGATCCAATACTTGTCGGACTGGAAAGAGCAATATGAACACACCTTGGGCAATTTTGATGCCAAGCAAGCGGAACTGGAGCAGGAGGTGCACGAGTGGATGTCTCGCTGCGAGCAGTTGAAGCACCAGGTGAGTGGCTTGACACAGCAAGTGAACGGCTTGCTGTTGGAGCGCGAAGATCAGCATTCCAACATCGATCAAATGCGCCACCAGTTTTGCCAAGAAGAAAGGAACAGCCGTGCCAGATTCCAGCACAACCTGCGCGAAGTCCATCGATTGCGTGGTGTGCTTCACCAATTGGTTTCCGAGACGCGTGAATCGCTGAAAGCCGAGATGAAAGCGACCGAGTCTACGTTGCTTGCTGTTCAGGAGCACGCGTACGAATTTGCGATCCGGCAGAATCAAAAAGACATGAGAATCGTGTCAGCGCAGAACAAGATCATCCAACTGGAAGCCCAACGGAAGAACGACAAGCAGACGATGAATCAGTTGGAGGCTGCGCTCGCGAAAGCGACAAAAACGCTCGAGCGGAAGAACGCGACGTTCACGACCAAATACCACGAGCAGAAAGAGCATCTCGACATCACACTCGCTGTGCGGCATGGACTCACGAACGAACTCCACATGAAAAAGCAGCAGGTGCTGGACCTTGAGAAGCAACTCGCAAATATGACGCTCGCAAAAGACGCAGGCGATGTTAAAAGGAAGCAGCTACAGCAACAAATCAAGATAATGCAGCACACGCATGCGCGCGAGCTGGAGAATTGTGCGTCGCTTCTGGCCAAGGACCGTTCTGCCCCAACCGCGAGAAACACGACAACGAAGAAGCTAGGCAGCAAGATCTCAATGGCTGCGACGACGGCAATGATGAGTAAACGCATGACAAGTCTAAATCAATACTCATCTTCTGTTGAGTCGACTGAAGGCTCCCGCGAAGACAAAGTACGTGGCAAGCCTCGCCGTGTCGGCATGTGTGTGTATGCCACAATAGCTAAATTGTTACTTCCTATCCTCTTTGCTGGTTCAGGACGCGTGCAAAATGGCCCCTCTAGCTGCTGTGGAAAGCGCAGAAGGTAAGCAAAACTGCACAATCAGTTTTGTGCTATGTCTCTGGTGGTGCTTTTCTTACCGTATGCTGCTTTTGCTTAGAAGAATGGCGAGAGTTTGTCGAGTTGGTTGCAGCGTACGAAGAAGAGAGCAATCACGCCGCCAGATCTTTTCAGCGACGTTGCTGATCTCCATTTTTGTACTCTGATGACGTGAATGGCACACTTGTTTTTTTTCAAATATCGATCATTCGGCTGATGCTGTGCCCTCTGCACCTCCTATCGTCTCGAACAATGATGATGATGATATTGCGCTTCAACACCAACACCAACACGCAGACATGCAATTGATACACGAGTTACACTGTTTGCTCCTAAATAGAGCTCCAGCTGTTTAGACTCCCTGGAATCCCGCCAGCGTCTAACATAGCCAGCAGTTGCTCTCGTCGTCTGTGGTTCACTGGACTACTGCAACCTCACCTCAATGCATGAATGACCTGATGAGCTTCATTTACTGATACGTTTTGTAGGCGCGTTCCATCTCTACCAATTGACGTGCATGAAGCCGTGCCTCTGTGGACAGGAGCGGTAGTAGTGGTTGATTCGATCCACTCACACGAGACCATTGTGAGCCAAGATCGTTCTCTCGGAGGTCTTTGATGCTGGCGAGCGCAGTCGCGATCGTCGTCGCAAAGCCAGCAGCGAGCGTGCGCACTCGCTCGAACCGCGCGTGTACAGGTTCCCACGACTTGCCGAACGACGAAGACGATGCGGCGGCTGCAACGAGAGCAGCCTTCAGGTTTGGATCTGCCGTCACGACGTCGCGCAATTCCTTGATCTCATTAGTGATCGCGTCGATGGACGTCATGCCGTAGGATACTTCCAATCTGGCGCTGTGGTGCTCAATGAAATCCACGACGGCATCACGCTCAATGGCGACGAAATCGAGTGGCCGCGTCGGTAGCAGCACGGTTGCTTCGTCCGCAGCCTCTTCACCAACCGTCTCTTGACCAGACAGACGAATGGATCGGTCGCTGAATCGGCTCATGGAATCCAGTGTGTGCACCACGAAGCGCCCGATTTGGCGTTGCACCGAATGCTTCTCGATGACACTCAGCTGTGCGTACAACCGGCGTGTCGAGAGGTTCAACGAGCGGAAGAAGGCGATGATCTTGGCGGTCGGCCAGCGCAAGTGGCCGCGTTGAAAAAACACATCGGAGTCTTCGTCTTGTGGTATCTCATGCGAGACACTCAGGTCGCCAGTTTTTTCGTGTGAAAGAGACTCAAGACCAAGTTTCTCGATCTGAGCATGCACAAATTCGGCAAGGTTTCTTCGTCCAAACGACGCAGACCCAGGCTGCATGACATTTTCTTGACCAACGACACTTGCAGTAGACGCATACCCAGAGAGAAGATCCGTGAGCGCAAGACACACGAGCCACCATTCAGACGTCAAGCGCACTCGTGGAGGTGGATTTGTCTCCATGTAGAGCTGCTCAATCGCTTCGCGACGCGCCACGAACCACTGTAGTGTTTCAAGAAGCAGCCATGGCGATGCGTCTGCTTTGCAGACGTCATCAATCCACAGAGCACTGCTGGTAGGATCAGGAAATTTGGATCCATGCGATTGGATCCAGCTGTTCTGCGTGCGGAGGTACGCGAGCGCTCTCTTCATCAAAATAGCGAATCCAATTGCCTCGTCATCATCGCTGCTACCATCCATCAGTTCTTGCACCGCTTGCTGCACTGCACGCCCTACAAAGAGCGCGCCATACCAGGTCTCGTGGAATGGCGCGGTGGTTGCCATTTCGCTGACAATGTGATCGAACACCGTCGACGCGCTCTCGAAGTTCGCCAGACATCCACCGACCCAGCCACCAAGTATCTTGCGTTGCCACTTGGGATCCAATATTGAGAACGTCTCGCGGAGGAACGCTGCACACGCCTGCAGACGTGGACCCGTTACTGTCTCGAATTGGCGATGAAGCGGCACAGCGAGCATGTGGAACTCGTTCACGTCCGCATTGGAGCGTGAACTAATGACTCGAAGGCGAACCTCCAGCACAGAAGCCTCGCCTGGTGTACCAGCAACTCGAGTATTCCGAAGCACCAGCGAGTATGTCCACGATGCACGCATGATGCTGGCGAGCATCTGGAGGTCCATCGCGACAATAAGTCGTCCATACTCACGAATTTCAGCGTTTGAAGCCGTCACATTGGCATTGTTCTTGGTCCCGAAATGGGCGCAATGTCCTCGCGCGATGTTTAAAATGCTAGCGAGTTGCTTGAACGTAGTCGCCTCGTCGAGCGCCAGGACCTGGTGACAAAAGGAAAACGCTCTTTCACTTGAAAGCATGATTTTGTACTTGACAATGTCTTGGTTTGGCGCCGATGAGCTCGGGTTTCCAGCAAACACTGGCACCAACAGAGAAGATAATGAAAATGCTGCGGCCTCGGCATCCTTACTGCTGCTGTCTTCAGTTAAACGAGGTACCACCTTGTTCACGATCGCTGGATCAGAGATCTCCGTCAACACCAACGTCGAGTCCATTCTCCCACAAGCACAAGCCCCTTCTTCAACGCGTCTGGTTTTCTGCTCAGCACGTCGTGGTGCTGCTGCCACTACTGTGCGATTAGTAGTCTCACGCACTTCACGTTCGTCTGGTGCAAAGAACGCTTCCAGCTGATCCTCCACGGCAATGGCGCCGTCATCTGGAGCTGCCTCACCGCTATTCTTACGACCCGCAAACTGCCGCACCTGCTCCTTCTTGACCAGTGTCAGCAGGCGCTGGTACGCGGCCCATTTCTGCGGATGCTGCTCCACGTGGTGCGAGCGCATGTTGTCGGAGCGGAACGATTTCTTCCACGTCGCGACGCTTCTCGATCGCGCGCGCGGGCGTTTGCGGGACGAAGTCGCATCGGTAGCCACAGTGGCGGCGGGCAGCGCGCTGTTGTTACTTTGGCTCGTCGGCGCGCCATCGACAGCAGCGGCTGCGCGCTTCTCACGGCCGAATACTGCGCAGAAGCGGCACTCGACGAGCAGCACGTCCGCCGAGTCGTCATCGCGCTTCACGACGCGCACGCCGAACTCGCGCGTGTACTCGTCGCGCCATGGGTGCACGCGCTTGCGTCGTTTCTCCATGGCAATCGGTAGGAGCGTAGGGTGTAGAGGAGTGTCCTAGGCGAATACGAATTCGTTTTTAGGTCTGGATTTTACAGTTTTTATATGGTATTTTTTTAAGAACGTGCGGCTCTGTTTTTTTTCGTCCTCCCGCTGGCCCTGGAAGTCTCCTAAAACAATGTAGCCCACTTTAAATAGGAAACATATTTTCAAAGTAGGACTGGACAATAAGGGCGACCTCCGACAGAATAGGACAGGACATGACAGTTTATAAGGACCTAGAGAGTGTGAACTTAAGTAAGACAGAATCCAGAGCTTTCCTCCGGCGGGTCTAGTGAGCACGCTGGTGTTAGGTGGGGCTTGTTTCAATTGGCGGAAGAACAGTTATCTCATTGATTGCCATAGGTTACACTTGACGCTTTTGTGCTCATTTTACTGGTACTCTACGGTTACGATATGGTTACGAGAAACCAATGCATTTAAAGTTACTCAGATTTAGCACACGGTCGTCTATTTGAGCAGTCTTTTATTTCTTTGAGTTCACATCGATATTTTTAAAACCATTAGGACATGGCATTACTGTAGAACTGTACTGCCCTAAAATTTCTTACGTAGCCTAAATATGGGTACTTGACCCTAAGAAATAGGACACTCGACCTTGGCGTGTGCACCAACTATGCTTGGTGCTGGTGACATCCACGGCAAGAACTGCGCATTTTGGGGAGAGCGCGCGATCACTACAACTGGCGCAACGACGAGTCACAAGTGCATTCACAAGAGCACTCCTAGAACCATCACGAGCCATTGATCAGTATACACTGGCTCCAGCAGCAGGACGCGTTTTCCTCGCATCATGCTATCGGCACAGATACGCGAAAGCAATAGGTGCCAACGGAAAGAAGAAAAGGGAGACAAAGTTGTATCCTGCGGACGAGCCAAAATGCTATGTGTGCCGCTGAAAATGTGCAATCCGTGGAGTGCGTTTCTTTTTTCTTGATGCTGATGTCTACCGCAGCCATGATGCCACTCTAAAGACAACACCTTCCGATTCATTGTAACAATACAAGCGCGTCGACAGTGTGGCTGGTATTTTAGTCCCAGCGACAGTGCGAGCATGACGACTTCAAGGGTGTGCTGTACTTCGAGATTATACCCGACTGGTGCCGTGATAGATCTGTCCAGTGCCATGCATGATGATGACAGTGAGGTATATTATGTTACGAAGAACGAACTAGAATATCCATTCTCCCAGTTACGCCACTATAGTGGTTTCAGCGGGGAGTGATGTCAAGGTGGAGACGCCTTCAGCGTCTTCACCACGACCTTTACAAATATTGACGCATAAGGTGTCCCATGGAGACAGCCAAATCGTTACGAGAGACTGGGTCGTTGCCATCTTCGCGTAAGCGATGGTCGAACCAGTGCTGGACGTCGCCTTCCATTCGTTCGTTGAGTTCTGCTCCCGTGCGTCGTGAGGTCGGGAAAGCGTACTGCGTCGATGTCAAGGAGTCCATAGCGTGGTTGGCCGCAAGGTCGGCCATTTTGTTGTATGCTCGATAGTGATGTGTCCAACTGGAGATCGCCATTGTGTCAGCAAGGCGTTTGGATTGAAAATATAGTGCTGCCAGCCTCTTGTTATTTGGTGAGTGATGTCTCAGCTGCTGCCTAATGATCATTGCGTTGTCCCCCACTATGTGTAAGGGTTCGCAACTGTGTTGCTTCGCGTAGCGTAGCCCGTGAATCAACCCCATGTACTCGGCAACATTGTTGGTGGTACGTGGATTTCCGTAAGCCATGCTTGCCGCCCAAATGATATGGGCTTGCCTCAGGTGTATGTGAACCTATAGGAGGACCGATCCTGATCCGTCCGGGCCAGGGTTTCCGCGCGAGCCTCCGTCAAAGAAGAGAAGGTATTCCCCTTGACGGGGGCTCAGCCTTTCAATCCGTGGTGAGGTGGCCTGTCCGAGCAGCACTGTAATCAGTAGTCGAAGCACCGTCGCCGTAGTATTTCCGCTCTGCCTACTTGAGTTGGTAGGTAGCATAAAGCGTATATTATTCAGGCCAGAACGGAGGCGTGCCTGACATCCCGCCAGAAAGGCCGCTCTCGATGGGGCATCTTCATTCATGAGCAAGTTTCGAAGCCTCCAGATATTCGTGATAGTGGAGCCGCAGTAGTATTGCCAGAGTACTTCGGCCATCGGGAAAACAAGATCTTGATGTTGCTCGTGCAGTTGGACGTCCTTGGCTACCTCCGTCATCAATTTCCATGCCATCTTAGGTGCGTCCAGCAACCTGAGGCCGAAGATTGCCTGTTCCGCGTGACCAGTCAAGTCGAGACCAATGCCTTGCCATGAGTTTAGCGTCGGTCGCCAAAGTGCTTCCGCCTCGGGGCACTCCCAAAAGACATGCGAAGAATTGACGATGCGAGTAGCTGAACATTGCGTCGGTGGGCAGGCTACATTGCTATCCCTGTAGTTCCAAAGTGAGAGTTTCCCAGCCTTCAATCTATCCAGTGCCATGTATGCGCCGAGGGCGTGTGAGCGCTCACCTTTTGCTGTTCGCGACGGTAGCAGAGGACGGACGGTAATTTGACATTGCTGATTTTGCACCCGGTTCACTAGGTTCACGCTGAAGAACGATTGCCAGTTGCTCCACGGAGAGTTAATTCTACATCTGCTGTTGAGACCAAGTTGTACATCGCTCTAGAAAACTCAGGTTTCGTGGTGTGACGAAGCAGGCAAACACGGCCATTTCACAAACACAAGATGTGGAAAGAGTTTGGAGTTTCCAGCTCGTATCATGAACGCGTGTGTGTGTTATTCAAGGAAAGATAGACGGAGTCAAAAGTAAGACTTCAAAAGAACAAGCTGCTTCATTGCAATTGTTTATCAACAATACAAGATGAAAAAAGACATGCATCAATTCGAAAAAAGGACAAAATGGAAGGCGTACTTCTCCCTAGGCAGCATTTTGGTACATGCCGCGAGCGACGCCCTGCTCCTCCGCTTGCTGTGACGCAAACTGGTTGAAGATCTGCTCCAGCGTTGTCTGCGACACGCTGTACTCGCGAACATGCATCGTTGTCTTCACGCTCTCAACCAGAGCAAACACCTTGGACAGCTTGAGCTGGTCGTTCGACCCACGCAGCTTGAGGCGACAGAAATCGTTCTGGCGTTCCATCACGACCACACCATCCGCGCCAAATGATTTCTTCAAAAACTCGTTTAATACATCAAAGCGCGTCTCTTCCACGCACCACGAGCAGAATGCTTCCGCGCGCACAAATCCGTCGCGCTCCATTGTCGCAGCCAGGTTGTACCCCGTCGGATGCGACGCCACCACACGCTCTGCCAGCTTCGCGTTGCCAAACGATCGGCACTTTTCCTTCAGGTCTGCAGACGTCAAGTACGTGTCGCCACCACCGAAATGCTGCTCAACCATAGCATGCAGTTCCTCTGGCGTCAACGTCGCCAGCTTCACGTCAAGCACCAGACCATCGCCGAATCGACTCTTCAAGTGCTGCACACTGCCCAGGCAACGCATACGACCGCCGACCATGATGCCGACGCGAGAACACAGCGCTTCCGATTCTTCCATGCTGTGAGTCGTCAACACGATCGTCGAGGACTTGCTGCGCGTCGAAATGTCCGCGATCACGTCCCACATAAATCGGCGCGACACAGGGTCCATACCCGTCGACGGTTCGTCCAAAAAGACGATCTGAGGGTTCCCGATCATCGCAATTGCCACGGACAGCTTGCGCTTGTTACCGCCACTCAAACTGCCAGCCAGCTTGTGCTCGAACGAGCTCAGGTTCATTTGCTCGATCTTGCCTGCTACAACGTCATTCAACTCTGCAGACGACACACCCTTGATGCGCGCAAACAGCTCCAAATGCTCGCGGACGGTCAGCAAGTCAAACAGAGCGTCGAACTGAGGGCAGTACCCGATCTGACGGCGCACCTCGATCTGCTGGGTCAGGATGTCGAAACCACTGAGCGTCGCACTGCCGCTCGATGGTACGACGTCGCCAGTGAGCATCTTCATCGTCGTTGTCTTGCCTGCACCGTTAATACCGAGGAATCCAAAACATTCGCCACGCTTCAGCCCAAACGACAGGTTGCGAACAGCAGCCTTTCCGCCCTTGTACACCTTGCGCAGGTTGTGCAGCTTGATCATGTCGCCGTCTGCAGCACCAGAAGCCACTCGCTGTGCTTCTTTCTGGACGTCAATGTCATCCATGTGATTCTCGTCGTCCACGCTGTGATCTCCAGCAGTCATGCTCTTGATTTGTGGGAATGTCAACGCGTAGTCGATGCCAACAGCTAGTACTCCGAAGATGATAGTCTCCAACGCGAGGTAAATCAGCTCAAAACCCATGACGTCGGTGCTAAACGGATCGCTCTTCTTCCCTGTGCTCTGACTAACAGCCTTAGCTTCGGCCATGACCAGGTTCATCAGTCCGTTACCGAGGTTGAAGAGTGGAGAGAAGCGCCAAAGAAAGAGAAGGACGTCGTTCACGGATTCGGTTGACTCCACTACACTCAGGATGAACGAGACCACCAACAGCACCACACCGATGATGAAATTGATCATGATCGTGTACGTTTGAGCCGCCGCATGTTCCCTGAACATGTACGACATGCAGTACGTGAACGGACAGATGGCGAGACCAAAGAGAAGGAACAGGATGATCACAGCTGGAAACGTCGACGACGTACATGAGACACAATCGCTACTACCAGTCATCGCCGGGATGTCGAATAGCTTGATCAGCAGAATGGCGGCAGCGAACGGCACGATATAGATCATCAGATCCCACAAGTAGTTCGACAGCCAAAAAGCTGGAAGAGACACACCGGACACCAACTGTTGGTGCTTTGCGTTGTGCTCCGATTGTCGTTCTTTGACCAAGAACGTCACGATCGATGCTGGGTAGAACGTGAATGCGATCACGATCAAAGTACACGATGAAAACGCGATGATAGATCCCATCAGTGCTTTCGCCGATGCCGACAATGGTAGCGGATGGTTGTTCACAATCAAGTTCACAGCTCCTGACGAAGCTTGATCACTGATGTTCGATGCGAAGAATCGGTAGATCGCCTGGTCAATTAGCGCCTTGAAGATCGGCGCACTGTGCGACGCAGTCGTGTTCACCATGAGGTTGTAGCTCAGCACATTCTGGTTGCTGTCCCCGTGGACCAAGTACGCACCATATTGGCCCTCAGTCGCACCCTGATCAATCCCGTATCCTCGCTTGTACACTTCTTCACCGAGGCGAAGCTCGTAGCCTGTAGCATCCGACTGGTTGATCGAAGGATTCGTGTACTCCACCCCAAACACTGTTGGCGAGCTCGACGGGAAGGCGGGCTGGGTAATAGCATCACTAGAAATTTGCTGAGGCTGCGCGCCGGTGAAGAACGACGAACTCATGACACTACTGCACCATTGGTTGCCCGAATCAGCTTGACAGTAGAATGGAGTCGGACTCGTCTCTCCACCTGAAAAGTCGTCGGTCGTCAACGAGATCTTTGGATCATTCTTGGTGAATGAGCTGCTCTTTTGCAGTTGCAAGCCCAAGAAGAGAAGGAGGACAGGCAGCAGCATGCTGTAGAACAGCATCTTCTTGTCACGCTTAGCAATACGGAAACGCTTGAGCAACAACGCATGCAGATGGGCCATGAACATGCCAGTTGGCTGGGTGACCACACCATCAGCACTATGTACCGGACTCGATGCAGGAGTGCCGGTCCGAGCTTGCTTCCCGAGCGTGTGCTGGTGATCTTCATCGTTCGCTTCAGCCACCTTGATGAACACTTCTTCCAATGTCGTCACCGACACGCCATACGACAAAAGTCCCAACGTCGACAGCTGGTTATCCATCTCAGCAAACATGGCTGCGAATTCAGATGAACTCGCCAACGGAAGTTGGAACGCGATCTCACTGCCCACGTTGCTCAACACTTGCGCATTTGGAATGTACGACTGAATGAATGCGATCAAGTTGTTATCGTTGCAGCCTGCTTCATCTTCACAGCGTCAAGTGTACC
>GL376635.1:386246-397321 GCA_000143045.1 Globisporangium ultimum DAOM BR144 | reverse complement strand
ACGCGATCGTTACGGTGTCAGCAAGATCTCCCCACGTACTACGACGACTGTACGGGTCCATACCAGACGTTGGCTCATCCAGACACCAGTGAACTGTCACCGAGCAGCGAAATCGCCACAGACAGCTTGCGCTTCATACCCCCCGACAGCTCACTGGACTTCACATGGCGCTTCTCTGTCAATCCGACCTCACGAATCTGGTTCTCCACGACTGCTTTCAACTCTTCGTCCACATATCCCTTTGATCTGACCGAAAATCAGCAAATGCTCCTCGACAGTCAGTTGGCCAAATAGCACATCGTGCTGGAAACAGATACCCAGAGACTCACGAATGTCATCCATATCGTCATTCAACGACATCCCACGGAAGGTAGCATCTCCTCCAGACGGTGCTGTCATCCCCGTGAGCATGGAAATGAGCGTCGTCTTGCCAGCACCATTGTGGCCGAGCAAACACGTGATCTGGTCCTTGTACATCACCAAGTTGAGTCCCTTCACCGCAATCTTCTCGCCTCCAGGGACTGGAAACACCTTGCGTAACCGCTGGACAGACAAGGCGCTTCCATTGCGTTCTTGCTCGCGAAGGTCGTTGCTCACAGGTTCGAAGTTCGGGTTCACGTCCAGTACAACATTATCCAGTAAAGCGTCATCAGATTTCGGCTTTTGAGCCACGACACCTTTGCGCTTGCTTCTCCAGTACGAAGGCGAGACGGGGAAGTACCACTTCAAGGTCGTGCCCCACTCTTTCGGAACCACTTTCTCAAAATACAAACCGATCAATGTATAGAGGGCCGTATCAAACAGGAACGCTAGTAGCGTCGTACTGAAGCGGTAGTTCTCATTCAGAACGCTCATGTTCCCAAACGAGACACCTTGGCCAGTGGATTCCAGGTTTGACAGCACTTTGACACCAAACGAAAGCGCGACAGGGGACAGCACCGACGCGATCACTTTCGAATTTTCTGACGTTTCTTCCGTGAATGCGGTCGACACAAAGTACATCAGGAAAAACAGGATCATGCCGACAAACGACCCAGTTCGAGCTTTGCTGAAAACGGCGCTCACCAAAAAACCGAACGCCAGCACGCTTGTCCCAAACAGGAAAAAGAACAGGAAGATCAGGATCACCGAACTGTTACTGAACACTCCAAGCGCACTGGCAAGCGCCTGCAAAATGGCGCCGACGAATGCGATGCCAATGTATGTGATGTACCACGAGATCAAGATCGCTTTCTCCTTGACGCCCAGGATCTTCATGAATTCACGCATACGCGACTCTTTTTCTTGGATAAACACGACCAGCACACGCGAAATCATGTACAAGTACGCCAAGATGAACACAAGAGCGAACACGCTCTTCACACTGTCGTAGAATGGAGAGCTGGTGAACTCGTCAATAGGCATTGGAGCCACAGACGCACCGAGATATGGCTGAGGTGCTTGGCGGAGAGGCTTCAACAAAGCTTCCTTGGATGCTACAGGCATGGCTGCTAGCACACTGGAAAAATCGGTCGAATCGATTGAGAATGATGGCAGAGCAGCCTTGATTAGTGCATCGTTGCTCAACGTGGAGATGAGTCGATCGTCGAGTGCAGTGCTGTTGTTGGCAGTAGCTCGAGAGCGTTGGCATTCTCCTGTCGTCGTCTTGGTGCTGGCGTCCCACTTTGGCATGCAGGTCACGAAACGCGTCACAAGCGTCTGGAGGGTCATGAATCCGGTCACCGCGTAGCGAGAGTATTTTTCATCATCGATCTTACGCTGGAACACAGCGATCTCCGCTTCGGACGTCTTGGGAATGAATCCCATGTCTCCTGTTGCACTGTTGGTCGAGTTCAGTCGAAGCGTGTATTCAATCGAACTGAACGTGCCAATCGCGTCATCAGATGGGAACGTGTCAAACACGATGCCACCATAGATGCGAGGCTTGTCGAGGGCTGTGCCATACTCTTTACTCTTCACGTACTTCTCAAAAGCATCGCCTGTTTCGAAAAACTCGACACTGTCTTCAAACGACGGTACTTGGGGTGACGACGTTCCGTTTGCCAGTGCCACACGAGGGTACCACAACTCCATCGTCTTCATGAAATATTGGCGCGTGAAGGCATTATTTGGGGCGACTCCAATCTTGTATGGTGCGATCTTGCCAGCGCATGCCTCAGGAACACGGTTCGGTGACGACGTGTCGGTTGACACGGCGCCATACTTTTTCACTCCCTGGGTACACGTCGCGAGGTCTGCTGCCGAGAGTTCGTCCATGTTCAGTCCGTCTGCGACCGACTGGTGGCCGAGCATGAGGATCAAACCCGTGAGTGAGCTTTCGTGCATGTTGTATTTCGGCAATGCCGTCGGCACCCACGGAATTTTCGAGCCAGTTGGCTGATAAAGGTTGTAGGACGTACCCAAGGAATCGTTCCCTGGCGTCTTCGTGTCGTCACTCCAGCCCATGGGCACGTCCACATTCGTCGTGAAGCTCTTGACCAGTCCGAGTAACAGGATGAAAATCGCCGGCAACGCAATCTCGAGGATCGTGCCGACCAGGTTGCGGCGCTTGAGTAACAAGTTCTTCCACATGAGCGCCTTGATGTAGTTCCACGTCGTGCGGCGCTCGGACAGCGACGACTTGGGGTTCACAAAATCTGCCGTCAGCATGGGGTCCCTCAGTTCCGCCATGGGTTCTGGATCAACTAGTAGCCTCAGTCGAAGCGATCAGAGTGTGAAGTGGCCGCCTTTGCCTTCTCTCGATGTCCTCGCGAAGTTTCGTGCCAGTTGAAGTGAGCAGGTGAGCGCCAATTCGATTATGGCGTGCGGGGCTCCGCTGGTGTCGTTCGCGTCACATCGGTGTACGCGGTGGTACACACATCCACGCTTGGTCGACTCGTGGGAACCCATTGGCGGAAAACGGAGTTAGCAAGCATGGCGATTGGCTCGTTGGAATAGTTTCAAATCAGGTAATTATGAGCTTTCATCGGAGACCCTTTAGTACAAGTTCTTGAACATTTTATATTCAGTATGTATAGATTTTTGTTATTACAAGTATACTTGTTACACTATGTGGGTCAAATTTTACAATCTGATGAATGCTGCTAAGTGCTTGAACTGGGCTACTGGGGATAGAATCAAATATTGATTACTCTTGTTACGCAAGGACAATCAACCACTTGGGACATGCTAGCGGCTGATGATGATGCTGTGTCCAACGAACATTTTGGCCACGACAGGGGTGTAATCCTCTCAGATTATACCCCTGTCGTGGCCAAAATGTTTGTTGTATCCAGTGTGGTTAGAGAGAGAAGGTCATTCTATTTAACTTATGATCTACATATAGTTTAAGAATTCCGGAGTCTCATTAACACTGCTGAGAGTGAGGTGTTTCTAAGTTTTGACGGTGTGGCACCGACGTCATTTTCGAGTAGATCTGCGACTTGGGACATAAGAACTCGGTCATTTCCCCGCGATTCGTCGGTGAGTATCTTCGCACTCTGGGAGTTCATTGCCATGTTGGCGAGAAGATCCGCCATTTTGTTTTGTTCTCGTTTTGTGTGATTCCAGGAGACCCACACAAAGTTGTCGATGATTTGATTTACCCTATCTGCTAGTGGCTGCAACTTGGTCTGGCGTATTGAGGAAAACCCGTTCTGGGCTGCTATAATCATTTGGCTATCTCCGAAGACTTCCAACTTGACTTCATAATGCTGTAGGTAGTGTGCACTGTGTGCCAGGCCTTCTTTCAGTGCGCTGTATTCGCACCAATTGTTCGTAACTTCTGGTCCCATGTACGCATAGCCGCATGCTTTGAGTTCCCATCGATTGCAGCGTTCATTCAGGAAGGTGAGTGCCCATCCGCTGTCTCCTGGACCTGGATTGCCGCGTGCACCTCCATCGAAATACAGACGCGCCGTCGCCCATGCTTCCAGTTGGCGCGAGAAATCTTGTCTCTCCAGTACACTGAGCAGTTGATTCAGGCAAGTTGCATTGATCTTTTCTCCTTTGAGTGTTCTCATCCGATGTGCCACAGCCCGCACTTGCATCACACATGCTGTCCACACGCGCTGGGTGCTTTCTTCGGTAGTGAGGTGTTGTCGTTCATGCACTATTTCCACTCTCGTTCTCCATAGCGATACTGGAATGCTTGATGTGACGATAAACCAAAGTTTCTGTAGTGCTGTCCTATGTTCCGGAGTAATGAAACCGAAGCGCTTTTCCAATTCCCGGAGCAAAGATCGTTGACCTGGCGGGGCTGTGCGGCTAGCAATATGAGGCAGGAAGAGATTGAGTGTTTGCTCCGTTAATGTTCGGCCCATCCATCGCCCTAGGAAGGCCATCCACACGGCTTGTGCTCGTATCCAGTGTGGTTAAATTCACCCGAAATATAAATATAAATACAGTTACGCAGTTTTTTGTATGTACAACTACGGTTGTGGATCGAATCGTAGAATATGTCACCAAGGTGTATGACATTTAAGGTCGTCGATATGATTGTTTTCTATCCGATTACTAAGAAATCACTACAGTAAATTCTGTCCTAGGCACCGCAGTGCAACAGTCGATTCTGTTTGATCGTAGCAGTGCACAATGGAGTCGCGACAATAAAGCAACCGGCTCTTCGACAGATCAACCAAAGGGTTCAACAGCTCTGCGGTCAATTTGCGTGGATGACATGGAAACACACCAAACGAGAGCATAACAAGATGACCGATTTTCTGGCAAATGAAACAATGAACGCGAGGAGCTCCAAAGTGCTAACAGAACACACGAGCGGCTTGGACACACCCTTTTGGGCCACGGTCGAAGCTCACCTCGCAAATGATATCAGAGCTAATCCCTCTGCCATGAGACAAACACCGCTCTCGTCGGTTTTATCGAGAATTAGGCATTCTTAAACTCTATATGTCGGTATAAGTTCAATAGAATTGCTTTCACACCAACAGTCGATTCTGTCTCCTTTTTAAAGTAGTAACAATTGCTTAAACAGTGGATAATGATTGGTGTAGATAAAGACAGTGTTACGAAGTGACGAAATATAAGTTTTGGATCGCGGCGCCTAGGACAGGATTTACGGAACGAAAAAGGTAGAAAGCTGTGCGACTCATAAAGTTTCCATGAACGCGCTGCATTTCACGCAGATGTGCAAGCGTGTGCTCTGCCCACGGTGTACGTCGCCAGACACGAAAATGTGTTAAGGACCAAACTGTGTTGAGTGAGTTCATGATCCGACGTGAGGGGGCTCCATATCTTGTTTGGTATTGTTTTTTTTCGCGTGCAACACACTGAAACACTGTGAAAATATTGAAGTGCGACTGCTCGGCGTTCATGGATATTGGGACATTTTAGGCGGACTCGTGTGGATCCATACTCACTGGCAAAAAAGTATCCAGGTGGATATGATAACAAAAAATTACCGCCTTTGTATGCCACCCGAATTCGCGGTACGCTATTGTCGTTTGCAGTAACATGCACAGACTGCGTTTACTGCCCTATTTCTGTTGTGGAGCTCGTACTATAATCTACGAGACGATTGTACCGATGAAACGCTCCTCCACAGCACGACTCACGTCAGTACTGCCAAGGCAGCAAGAGCAAGAGCTTCTTCTTGAAGCTCGGGCGAATGCGCTGCTTCTCAGCGACGCACCCTGCGCCGGCAACAATACATAATCGCTGCTCCCTGAAACAAGGAGGTGCGGACATCATTGACGTGCGCTGGGTGCGCGCATCAGCTCGGTGTCTGCATTCGGTTGCAAGACTGCGAAAATCACAGGTTAAATGGCACGCTGCGACGTGGCTCGAAGGCGAAATGTGACAATAGAGTTTGGTTTCTGCGGTGGTTTGCGGAAAGTTAAGGTCCTAGGAGGGAGGAAATACGACGCGTGATGTTTGGGGAATTTCGAGCAGACTATTCTAAGAATGTAGTTGAGTTGGTTGATTGATGTAAACCATTTACTGGTATGGTCGCCAGGTACCGCCACGTTGAAGTGAGAGAGAATGTGTGTGGATAATGTGTTGGAGGGGGCGTGATAGCAGGTGATTTTCGGAACTTCCAAGCAGAATAGTTCCACGAAAATGGTTCATTCCTTCGCTGATTGATGTTAATCTTCGAGGTTGGGCACGGCCGCTGGCGTGACAAATGTGCGCGGTTTTTGTTGGTAGGCACTACAACATTCGGAAGCCTTGGAGCGGAAACCTAATTGACATTGCTACAACGCATGGTTCATTGGAGATCATTAAATGGCTAGACCAACATTAACCTCTTCGGTGCAGTGAATTGGCGATGGACAACGCCGCGGGGAGGGGTGGTGGTGTAACGCGGACGTTTTCTTTTGGCTGCATTTCAACAGCTGTCAAGGTTGCACTGCTAGTGTGATCAATTACTTCGCAGCACAGGGCGACTTTGTCCTTGTCCGTTGGCTCCATTAAACAGGCACGAAGGGTGCATAGTTGCCGCCATGGACTGCGCGCTAGAAGCGGACAACTTCATATGGTGCAGTGGTTACATATCGGCAGGGAAGAGGGATGTTCCGTGGTAGCAACGGACAGCGCCGCAGCAAATGGGCATTTAGGCGTTGTCCAGTGGCTGCGTGAAAATTGAAGCAAAGGCTGTTCAAGGCAGGCAATGGATCAAGCTGCTCGGAATGACCATCTCCACATTGTGACGTGGCTCAATGAAAACCGTCGCGAAGGATGTACCACCGCAGCGATGAACAACGCCGCCGCGAACGGACACTTTGATATGGTTGTGTACCTCCACAGAAATCGATCTGGATGTTGCACTGTCAATGATTGTCTCGATGCCATCGACTACGGGCATCTCGAAATCTTGTAGTGGCTTGCCGTACACTACCTTGCATGTTTCGACTCCGCGGCTGTCGAGATGTTTGCTGTTACTCACAGATGGAACTCGACGATAGTTGACCTATTTCGCCCAATGTTGGTCTTCCGGCCTGAATCGCAATTATAGCTATAGAGGACTTCTCTAGACAAGTTGCATATATAGCCGCTTTATTCTATAAATTGCATCTTCCAAAAGATCTTCGCTTAAGAGCGCTTTCAGACCACGGCAAATCTAGTGTATGTGGATCCCCATCTAAGTTGGTCAAAGAGAGCTCCGATCTATCCAGAGTGGGCCGACAATCTGGTCAGTTACGCCATCAATGGCGTGCGAGCAATGACTGATAACTTGACACTCGATTGGAAAGCGCACTGCAGTTCGCCAGACAAGACAAAGACATTCATTTATAGCTCTAAGGAGACAGGTACCTAGCACTGAATTCCACAGTAGCCTGATTATACTCATCTGCCGTTGTAAAGAGGTATAGGGAGTCATTGTGCATCGTGTCAATCAACGCTAGTCTCACTCGCCGTCCAAGTAAAATTTGCTTAATGTCAAAGCCCGTAGAAAACCGTTCAATTCATCAAGAGAGCCGAAGATGATCTGTAGACCCAATGCGTATACAGCACTAGCAATCATGCGCGATTTGCGAACCTAGGGTTTTTCAAGCATTCCCATAATAAAGGGAGAGAGAGAGAAGGTCATTCTATTTAACTTATGATCTACATATAGTTTAAGAATTCCGGAGTCTCATTAACACTGCTGAGAGTGAGGTGTTTCTAAGTTTTGACGGTGTGGCACCGACGTCATTTTCGAGTAGATCTGCGACTTGGGACATAAGAACTCGGTCATTTCCCCGCGATTCGTCGGTGAGTATCTTCGCACTCTGGGAGTTCATTGCCATGTTGGCGAGAAGATCCGCCATTTTGTTTTGTTCTCGTTTTGTGTGATTCCAGGAGACCCACACAAAGTTGTCGATGATTTGATTTACCCTATCTGCTAGTGGCTGCAACTTGGTCTGGCGTATTGAGGAAAACCCGTTCTGGGCTGCTATAATCATTTGGCTATCTCCGAAGACTTCCAACTTGACTTCATAATGCTGTAGGTAGTGTGCACTGTGTGCCAGGCCTTCTTTCAGTGCGCTGTATTCGCACCAATTGTTCGTAACTTCTGGTCCCATGTACGCATAGCCGCATGCTTTGAGTTCCCATCGATTGCAGCGTTCATTCAGGAAGGTGAGTGCCCATCCGCTGTCTCCTGGACCTGGATTGCCGCGTGCACCTCCATCGAAATACAGACGCGCCGTCGCCCATGCTTCCAGTTGGCGCGAGAAATCTTGTCTCTCCAGTACACTGAGCAGTTGATTCAGGCAAGTTGCATTGATCTTTTCTCCTTTGAGTGTTCTCATCCGATGTGCCACAGCCCGCACTTGCATCACACATGCTGTCACACGCGCTGGGTGCTTTCTTCGGTAGTGAGTGTGTCGTCATGCACTATTCCACTCTCGTTCTCCATAGCGATACTGGAATGCTTGATGTGACGATAAACCAAAGTTTCTGTAGTGCTGTCTATGTCCGGAGTAATGAAACCGAAGCGCTTTCCAATTCCCGGAGCAAAGATCGTTGACCTGGCGGGGCTGTGCGGCTAGCAATGTGAGGCAGGAAGAGATTGAGTGTTTGCTCCGTTAATGTTCGGCCCATCCATCGCCCTAGGAAGGCCATCCACACGGCTTGTGCTCGCTTGCAACTCCAGACTATGTGTGAGATAGTTTCTTTTGTCTCTCCACATCCGGCATTACTTGGGTACGCCGACGACTCGACCCTCCCCGGATGGAACAGGTTGAGCTGCATCGTAGAAATCCGGTATGTCGTCCACATTTGGTACGGCGTAAGACATCCTCGTTGCTTCCATAGATCTGCTGGCAGTCGGTACTGCATATGACTGTACCACTGGTCAGTTTTCGCGACTTCGTTGAGCTTGTCTATGAGCCCTCCAAGACCTTGGTACAACTTGCTGTGCAACCTCCGTGCTCGCGCTCGGTCGATTGTCTTCTGGATGCTGTTTGGGGGCGTACGTTCATGCACCAGCCACGGACAGTGCGTCGTGAGTGGGTGCGGTTTGAATGTCCACCCTACGGTTTTTATTTCTTCTTCAATCATTGCAACGTCTTGTTGACATATAGCATCCCCGGCCCAGTCAGTCACTGTCCAGAGAACTCCGTTTGCTTGCCGTTGCATCTGAATGTAGTCCATGTGGCTCCTCTCTGATACTGGCACCGCTATGATGGTCCCCATGCCGTTGCTGACCCACTTGTACTCACGTTTTGTGCGTCTCCTGCTCCACGGCTCCTGGTAACTGATGTGCTGGTTGCGTGCTTCAATTTCTGTCTCCGGTGAGCATAGAATGATGCTGGTTACGAGTTTTCGCAGGACGGTCATTCGTTTGAACGAGAGAGTCGCCGTCATGTTTGGTAGCCGCAGGGAGAACGCTCGCTCTTCTTCCCGTCTCACATTGAAGCTGGCCAGATTGCATTCCTTCAGGAAGGTGACCGTTTTGGCTGTATACTGCTCTCCTTGACTGTCGATTATCCAGGGGTTGTCGTTCCACTGGAAGGATGGCCAGAAAGCGCGCGTCTCTTCCGATAGTTGATGAATCGTCTGCTCAGGTTTCCTCTCAACGTACACGCCTACACGTCCATCTGATCTCCACTCGAGGTCCAAGGTCGGTAGCAAGGATTCCATTTGCCGCTTCAGATCGTCTTTCCACGCGGCATTTCGTCCCTCTGCATCCACCAGGTCTTCACAAAGATACTCCCACCCGAGTGTGTGGATATTGTTCTTCTGGTATAGCCTTGTCTTAGCGTGCTGGCTTCGCTCCTTGGGTGAAATTGCGCCACACCCCCAGTTTCGACTGTTGCCCTGATGAACCTGTTCATGCCAAGCTTCTGTATACTTGTTTCGCGCTCTCTGTAGCCACCGAGTTGTCCGCCGCATCGCTTGTCGCTTTATTGCAAGAGGTATTGAATAGAGACCTATGCCTCCATCCTTGACCGGCAGGTAGAGCAGAGAAGGACTCACCTTGTGCCTCGTGCCATCTGTGCCAAGTGTCGATTTCCACAAAAATTGCTTTTGTAGGTTCACTAACTGGTCCACAACCTTCGCTGGGGATTTGATGTATCCGGCTGTGAAAAGAATCGACGGCAGCAAGACCGAATTCAGTATAAGCACTCTCCCCACCACACTGTTGGAGACTTTGGCCGCGATGATCAATCTAGTTCGGAGTTTTTGCAGGTGGTATTCCCATAATAAAGGAAAGAAGAAAGAAAGAAAAGGTCATTCTATTTAACTTATGATCTACATATAGTTCCGAGTATACTGATACACAGTATCTACACAAAATTTTCCCATAATAAAGGCATCTGCTATATTGTGAGAAACACTTTCGATCCCGCCTTCTAAAGGACACCCAGCCCTGGTACCAGCTGTGTGTATCGGAAGTACCAGTACCAAAAAAAACGACGGTCTACTAAAACAGTCTCTTCGCAAGGATCAAATATATTGTTTTGATTATACGAGCTTCTAATAAGATCAGAAACGCGATCTTTCGCCCAGGCTCTCCGCGGCGAACATGGGGACGAGCGGGGAGGACGACGCGCGTCGGCGCGAAGTGGGGGCCGCGGGGGAAGGCCAGCGCGCCGATCTCAGCAGCGCGCGCGAGCATGAAGACGAGCCGATGGACGAGCCATTGACTATCACTGCGGAAGTGACGAGCAACGAAGCAGGAAGAGCGAAGGAGCCGAAGAGCGTGGCGAAAAGCGATCAGCAAGCTGGGGCACGGGACTCGGACAGCAAGCAGCCACTGGCCAGCAAGGAGAGAACGAGAGCTGCGCACGAGGAAAGCAAGCACGAAGCAGAGACCGAAGGCAACACTGCTCGAACGGTGGATCCAACACCACAAGAGCGGTACGACCTTCTTGCAGCGCGGCTAAAGGAGAATGACAACGGGATAAGCCGAGTGGAAATCGAACACGACACGCGCTTGATTTTTTCCTCGATTTACAACGGAATTCGAAATCTAGAAAAACCCAAAAAAGCAGATGCCAATTACCCAGAACTAAATGGAGATGAAGCGGACGCGCTGGTCGATCTTTTCCGTCTGCTGGCACTGGAAAAGAAAAAGCCATTTTCCGAATGGAAACGCATCATTCAAGAGTTGTGTAAGGATATGCACAGGTCATCATGGACAGCGATAG
>GL376635.1:294220-348888 GCA_000143045.1 Globisporangium ultimum DAOM BR144 | reverse complement strand
TGCTGTAGAACAGCATCTTCTTGTCACGCTTAGCAATACGGAAACGCTTGAGCAACAACGCATGCAGATGGGCCATGAACATGCCAGTTGGCTGGGTGACCACACCATCAGCACTATGTACCGGACTCGATGCAGGAGTGCCGGTCCGAGCTTGCTTCCCGAGCGTGTGCTGGTGATCTTCATCGTTCGCTTCAGCCACCTTGATGAACACTTCTTCCAATGTCGTCACCGACACGCCATACGACAAAAGTCCCAACGTCGACAGCTGGTTATCCATCTTAGCAAACATGGCTGCGAATCCAGATGAACTCGCCAACGGAAGTTGGAACGCGATCTCACTGCCCACGTTGCTCAACACTTGCGCATTTGGAATGTACGACTGAATGAATGCGATCAAGTTGTTATCGTTGCAGCCTGCTTCATCCTTCACCAGCGTCAAGTTGTACCCAGCACCATATCGATTCTTCAAGAACAACGACGACCCGCAGCAACGTACTTCTCCCTCAGCCATGATAGCAATGCGATCGCCCAAGATGTCAGCTTCGTCCATAAAGTGGGTCGTCAACACCATCACGCGATCGTTACGGTTGTTCAGCAAGATCTCCCACGTACTACGACGACTGTACGGGTCCATACCAGACGTTGGCTCATCCAGGAACACCAGTGAACTGTCACCGAGCAGCGAAATCGCCACAGACAGCTTGCGCTTCATACCCCCCGACAGCTCACTGGACTTCACATGGCGCTTCTCTGTCAATCCGACCTCACGAATCTGGTTCTCCACGACTGCTTTCAACTCTTCGTCCACATATCCCTTGATCTGACCGAAAATCAGCAAATGCTCCTCGACAGTCAGTTGGCCAAATAGCACATCGTGCTGGAAACAGATACCCAGAGACTCACGAATGTCATCCATATCGTCATTCAACGACATCCCACGGAAGGTAGCATCTCCTCCAGACGGTGCTGTCATCCCCGTGAGCATGGAAATGAGCGTCGTCTTGCCAGCACCATTGTGGCCGAGCAAACACGTGATCTGGTCCTTGTACATCACCAAGTTGAGTCCCTTCACCGCAATCTTCTCGCCTCCAGGGACTGGAAACACCTTGCGTAACCGCTGGACAGACAAGGCGCTTCCATTGCGTTCTTGCTCGCGAAGGTCGTTGCTCACAGGTTCGAAGTTCGGGTTCACGTCCAGTACAACATTATCCAGTAAAGCGTCATCAGATTTCGGCTTTTGAGCCACGACACCTTTGCGCTTGCTTCTCCAGTACGAAGGCGAGACGGGGAAGTACCACTTCAAGGTCGTGCCCCACTCTTTCGGAACCACTTTCTCAAAATACAAACCGATCAATGTATAGAGGGCCGTATCAAACAGGAACGCTAGTAGCGTCGTACTGAAGCGGTAGTTCTCATTCAGAACGCTCATGTTCCCAAACGAGACACCTTGGCCAGTGGATTCCAGGTTTGACAGCACTTTGACACCAAATGAAAGCGCGACAGGAGACAGCACCGACGCGATCATTTTCGAATTTTCTGACGTTTCTTCCGAGAATGTACTTGACACAAAGTACATCAGGAAAAACAGGATCATGCCGACAAACGACCCAGTTCGAGCTTTGCTGAAAACGGCGCTCACCAAAAAACCGAACGCCAGCACGCTTGTCCCAAACAGGAAAAAGAACAGGAAGATCAGGATCACCGAACTGTTACTGAAGACACCAACCAAGCCGGCGAGTGCCTGCAAAATGGCGCCGACGAATGCGATACCAATGTATGTGATGTACCACGAGATCAAGATCGCTTTCTCCTTGACGCCCAGGATCTTCATGAATTCACGCATACGTGACTCTTTTTCTTGGATAAACACGACCAGCACACGCGAAATCATGTACAAGTACGCCAAGATGAACACAAGAGCGAACACGTCCTTCACACTGTCGTAGAATGGAGAGCTGGTGAACTCGTCAATAGGCATTGGAGCCACAGACGCACCGAGATATGGCTGAGGTGCTTGGCGGAGAGGCTTCAACAAAGCTTCCTTGGATGCTACAGGCATGGCTGCTAGCACACTGGAAAAATCGGTCGAATCGATTGAGAATGATGGCAGAGCAGCCTTGATTAGTGCATCGTTGCTCAACGTGGAGATGAGTCGATCGTCGAGTGCAGTGCTGTTGTTGGCAGTAGCTCGAGAGCGTTGGCATTCTCCTGTCGTCGTCTTGGTACTGGCGTCCCACTTTGGCATGCAGGTCACGAAACGCGTCACAAGCGTCTGGAGGGTCATGAATCCGGTCACCGCGTAGCGAGAGTACTTGTCGACGATAATGTTGCGCTGGAATGGGAAAGTATCTGCTTGAGAGGTCTTGGGAACAAACCCCATGTCTCCTGTTGCACTGTTGGTCGAGTTCAGTCGAAGCGTGTATTCAATCGAACTGAACGTGCCAATCGCGTCATCAGATGGGAACGTGTCAAACACGATGCCACCATAGATGCGAGGCTTGTCGAGGGCCGTGCCATACTCTTTACTCTTCACGTACTTCTCAAAAGCATCGCCTGTTTCGAAAAACTCGACACTGTCTTCAAACGACGGTACTTGGGGTGACGACGTTCCGTTTGCCAGTGCCACACGAGGGTACCACAACTCCATCGTCTTCATGAAATATTGGCGCGTGAAGGCATTATTTGGGGCGACTCCAATCTTGTACGGTGCGATCTTGCCAGCGCATGCCTCAGGAACACGGTTCGGTGACGACGTGTCGGTTGACACGGCGCCATACTTTTTCACTCCCTGGGTACACGTCGCAAGGTCTGCTGCCGAGAGTTCGTCCATGTTCAGTCCGTCGGCAACCGATTTCTGGCCGAGCATGAGGATCAAACCCGTGAGTGAGCTTTCGTGCATGTTGTATTTCGGCAACGCCGTCGGCACCCACGTAATGGACGAACCGTTCGGCTGGTAAAGGTTGTAGGACGTACCCAAGGAATGGTTCGTTAGCACCCACAAATTGTCACTCCAGCCGCTGGGTACGTTCACATCGGTCGTGAGGTTCTTGAGCAGGCCGAGCAGCAGGATGAAAATCACCGGCAGCACGATCTCGAGGATCGTGCCGATCAGGTTGCGGCGCTTGAGTAGCAAGTTCTTCCACATGAGCGCCTTGATGTAGTTCCACGTCGTGCGGCGCTCGGATAGCGACGACTCGGGGTTCACGAAATTCGTCGACGTGCTCGTCGGTGACCTCAGTCTCCCGTCTTCCATCCTCATAAAGCACGAGTCGTATTGTCGCTTGTTCTGTGTTGCTGGGTCGAGTCGAGTGCGCGGGGTGGTGTCAAATGGGTTCTGAGGCGCTTCGTCGTCCGCTCCGACGTTGCGGTGCGGTCTGTGGGGTCCTTTTCAGCGCCCCACATGCGCTCAAACCCGCATCATGCGCGTGAGCATCGATGATTGTCTTTTTGGAAACCCGCCGCTCTTGTAATAAGAATTTTGTGTATTTATTGGTCAAAAATCAAGGTACAGAGCGTTGATTGGTTATTACAGTCGGATGTTTATCCTGCGAACGCGGTTCGAAAGGGCACAGCCGATTACCAAACTATTGGCAACCACTATTATGGGCGCGACAAATGCTGCTGGTCGCTTCAAAAGGGAACACCTGCCATGTGAGAAAGTGGATTTTCTGAGGGTTTAAGCGCACACGACGTCGCCAAGCTGTCCCTCCTTCAATAAAAAAATGTACGCAAACGGGTGACCTGCGACCTACGTCGCTGCAAAGCAAAAGCGTAGCTTCAGTGGAGTTCAGAATCGCAATGGCGTCTGTGCCGCCTTGTAATCCTCCAGCGCCGTGTGGTTCCGACTATTGGACAGATGAGTCTGCATCAGAGCGCATCGGTGGAACGCACAATCAAACGAAGGGCGATTGGTAGCAATGATGGAGGAGTAAAAAGGCAAAGTCCACTTTCGAGCGCGTTTCTTGCTGCTGGGAACCTGCGAAGAGAAAACGAACAAAAACTCAGATTTGCGGTTATGGGTACACGTACGTCAGCGAGATTGCGCTCTGTCGGATCTCGCGAATCGTTTGACGGATTACTCGGTCTGAGAAGGACGTCCGATAATACACGATTCTCCGGATTGCTCCATACCAGGTAACACGCTCGATTACGATGCGCTTCACTCGTTAATCACCCGCGTGAGTTCAAAAACTCCTTTGTACACTGGGCATTACCTATCCTAGAAAAAAAGGAGACACTCTGGGGAAAAGCAGTTTAAGAGAACTCACGGTGCACTTTGTATCGCGGCTTCCTCTCGCGCATCTCTTTACGGTGTTTTCGGATTTCAATACACACTCGTCGCTGGTGCTAGCCAGCATTTCGGCTTGACGAATTGCGTGTTTATTTGTGAGACGCAGACACGCAGATTGTTGCTTGGCTTTCGGAGCAATGCCATAACTCGAGTCAGACTCCAGTTTTCTACTAGTCGCTGCATGAGGTTTTACTGAAAAGTGCAGAGAGATGCAAACACCTGCCAAAGGTGTCTGCGCTCGTGGAAGGTATGAAGACGGAGCTGAGCATTCGCGAGTGCAGCGTATCACAGACGATGCTCGAGCAGATCTTTAACCAGTTTGCTGCTCAGCAATCCGAAGAGCAGGGCGTGACTCGCGGCATGTACAAGGGCGCAAAACCTTCGCGTTTCGCTTGGTGTTTTGGCACGATTTGGATGTGTATGTAATCTCTTTGACCAATTTGTCGTCCCTAGATATTACTGGCCATGTCAGCGATCGGTCAATCCGTTTCATAAACCAAACCTTCCGAGTCGTTGTCTTCTTCATATCGACGACTCGACGTGGCGCAAACCGCAGCAAACAATAAAAACAAGCTTTTGTGACTGTGGCGCTGCGCGATTTTGGCCCATTCTTTTGATTTGTTGCTCTCGCTCATACGCCACCGTTGATGATGAATCCGAGTGCGCTGCTCAGCACCGAGCAGACAGCGAACCGATCTCAGCAAATCGTGGGGTCCCCCGTCAACTTTCGCAAGCAGCAGCAGTAGTCGTGGTCCCCGTCTCAGTCCCAGCAGCAGCAACTCACTCCAGGAGCAGCTCGCAGCTCGCAACAATCCCCAGCAAAGAAGCGCACGAACCACATCGCGGCGTTGGCGCGTACAACTGGCGCCACGTTTGGTGCACTCGACAGTAAAAGCAACAATACCCCCAAGCAGAAATCCCGGCATCCGTCAGTCGCCGCAGGAGAAGCAGCAGAAGCGTCCTCTCTGACGTCCACCACCACACTCCACGCTCTTCTCACATCCTATGAGAACCACACAGGGTTACAGCAGCAACTGTATCAGTCGCGACCAGAAAGCGCACCAGTCGAAATGAGCACGCGTAAGCAAACGACGCAGATCGCGCCGCTGTTAGGCACGTCGACCGTAGCAGGCAGAGACGCTGTTGCTGATGCCGTCAATCTTCTTAAAGCTGCTGCTGCGACGTCAGCGTCCATACTGAGCTCGTCACCATCGTCCCCGCTGTTTACGACGACCAACAGCTACAATAGCCCCAACTGCATGAGCCATTCACAGCGACAAAGTCAGCGCTGTGCCGGGCGTGGCGTATACGCCGAGATGTGCATGGCGTGCTTTTCTCATTTCAAGCAGCGCGACGGCGCCATGTACAAGAAGCAGATCATCCGCTCGGTCGAAGTGCTCTTCGAGAAGGCGACGACACGCGCATTCACCAAGATCTCGACAGTGATCGTGCAGTGGCTCTTCGGGATTTGGCAGACCCAGGTGCGACAGAACAAGCAGCGGCGTCTACAAGCGATGCGCATCTTACAGCAATCGTCGCTGCGCCGGTGCTTCACGACATGGCACGAGTTCATCTACAAGCGCCGCATCGTCGGCGCGATGCTGTTTGCCGAATCGCAACAGCAAGTCACGCGCGAGAGGAACACGCAGATCGCAACGTTGCACGGCGACGTGTTCGAGATCACGTCCAACGCGCAAGTGCAGCGAGACGTGCACTGCGACGACATGGCGAAGCTGCAGCAAGTGTGCACCACCCAGCAGCAGCAGTTCGTGCAAAAGAACCAAGAGCTACTCGCACTGCGCAAGGAGCTCCAGAGTGTGCACGAGCGCATCGCGGTGCTGGAAAAGCAAGTCATCGACCCAAAGGAACTCGAGCGCATCAAGGCCGAGAGCGGTGACTACAAGAAAATCGCGTTCCAACTGGTGACGACCGTGTTTCAGCACATGGAGACCCAGGTCGAGCAGCTTGCGACGAGCGAAGGGCGCCAGAATCTCGCAAACGTGTTCACGAAGGAGATCGTGCAGTCGCTGGATAAGCCCGAGTGTCAGGCGTTCTACAACCCGCTCGTGGAGCTTGAGAGCGCGCCGATGACTTCAGCAGCTTCAGCAGCTTCTGCTGCGGCTGCACAAGCCAATAACGGCATGACGACCACTCAGGCAGAGTCATCTTCGAGCATTCCAACGTCCAATGGCGCCACTGGTAGCAGCTTCTTCACGTCGTACGACGCTTCCACGGACCGCGCCGAAAAGATCTTGATGCAGTGGGTCAATACGCTGATGCAAAAGCATGGACCAGAGTGGCTGCCAACGCTCGCGCCGCCACGAATGCTCAACTTCCACTCGAGTCTCAACGACGGCAAGATCTTCGTCGTACTCACCAAGGTGCTGCACCAGGCGATGTGCAAAGTGCGCCCCAAGCGGCCGCCGGGCGCCGTGTCGTCCAAACTCGAAGCAGCATCAGTGCTCCGCGAAAACGGCAAAGACTTAACCGAGATCGCGATGGAGCGGTACTTGGAGCACATGAAGAAAGAGGAGAGTCCCGAGAAGCGTGTCGAATTGATGATCAGTACGATCGGCCAGGCCATGTGGCTGCCCGTGGGCATGCTCAACACCAAGGACATCCTCGCGGGCGACGCGGAATTCAACTTTGCGAGCTTGTCGTACCTGTTTGCGACGTTTTCGCCCTGTTTGGACGACGCATTCTACACGATGTGCAACGACTTCAAGCTCCAGTTGTCGTCCGCTAAGACGAAATGGCGCGAACTCCGCGAAGGCGCCGTCATCACGACAGTGCCACCATCGACTGCATTGAACATGTCTGGCAACAGTGGCGCCAGCACCCTCAGCGCGACGAATAGCGAAGACTCGACGCTGAGTTCGCGAATGAAGCTGGCGCTCGCGCAGACCCTCGACTTGAAGCGGAAATTCGACGTCGAGGACCAAAAGGCGCGCGAGAGCAACTTGTTGTGGTGGAAAAGCGTGCGCATCGTGATGCGGAAATGCTTTTTATCGTACGCGCGGCTCGCTCGCGGCAAAGCCGGCGCGTTGACGCGCTTGGACGCCAACAGCGATGAAAACGAAGCGTTCTCAAAGGTGCCCAAGCACAAGCTGCAAGACCTGGAGCTCCCGTTTGAGGACTTTGCGTGGGAGATGAAGCTGCTCCAAAGCTACCTGCTCACGATCTACTGCGACTTGGCGCGCATCTACCGCGGGTACGCGACGCGGAATGGCATCGTGAACGAGACGATCTCGCTGGGCGACTTCATTGAGTTGCTCGGCGATTGTCGGGTGCTCGACGCCGCGTTCATGACCAACGACGTGCACAACATCATCAAGAAAATGGATCCAAAGCAGGTAAAAGACTCGCGTGCGTCTTCTTGGTTGTTTGTGTGATGACGGCACGCGCTTCTTACCTTTTTTTTGCTTTTGCGTAGACAAACCTGAGTGCGCACCGTGTCATGGCGCCGCTGGACTTTCTCGAGGCGCTCATCCGCGTCGCGCGCAAGAAGTACACGGCCGAGCACCACCGCATCACGCTCTCCGAGGCCTTTTGCCTCTTCACCGACAACTTCATCTTCCCGTTCGCGTTCCGCGCCGACGCCGACCTGTTCCGCAAGCAAGTGGAGGAGCCCAAGATCCGGCGATTGCTGATCAAGTACGCCGACGAGCTCAAAGAGCTGTACAGCAAGTACGCCGTAGAGGACCCGAAGAAGAAGGGTGCGACGCGGAAACGCCCGCGCATGACGGCGTTCACGTTCAGCCAGTGCCTGCTCGACAAGGGTATCCAGGACGTGGCGTTCAACAACGAAAAAGTGCTCGCGCTACTGCAAAAAGTGGTCCGAACCAAGCACGTGCACGACAGGAGTAGCAGCAGCAATGGGTCCACGATAATGACTGCAAACTCGTCCATTGGGTCAGTGACCATGTCGGCGCTGACCGGCAGTTCCGTCAACTCAATGGGCGCCTCCGAGGACGACGAGCTTGCGTACAAAGAGTTCGAGGAAGCCATGATCGCGATCGCGTGTCACAAGTTCCCAGACCCGTACATCTCGCTCGAGAGCCGTGTGGAGAAGTTCCTGGCGTTGTATGTGCGCAGCCTGCGTAGTGAGTCCATGAGCGACAGCGGGAAATGACGACAAAAACGAGACGCTGGAACCTGCCACAGAGTATCAAAGTGGGGGGGGGGGTTATATTGCTTTCCTATCCAACGATCTAGAAGATTACCTGTTTGCTTTCTTTTTTTCTCTCTCGCTCATCACCACAAAGGCGAACGACTGATTGGTTGTACAGAGCCAGGAGGAGCATGTTGAATCAGTCGACACGCGCCTTTATACTCACAGACGACGAGTCGACTTACGATGGCGGCGCAGTCGCCTCAGCAGGAGTACTGGTCGTTGGCGCTACTGCAGTCGTCGTTGGGATCGTGCGCCAGCCTTCCTTAAAGCCGCGCGTGCCGTCTGGGCCTTTTGCCATTCGAGATGACACGACGGCAGAGGCTCCTACCGAACGCATCGCCTGGAGCAGCGTCGAGTTCACGACGCGAGGCGCACGCGCCGTTCGAGCGTCCGAGTTGGACGATGCCGCCGACAGACGCAGGACACTGGTGGCTTGACCGACGAATGGTTTTTCTGGTTCGCTCTCCTTTTCTGCTTCTTTCACATCCGCATCCATGTTCTCCTCCCTTACGACAGCCTCACTATCGCTGGCTTTTGCCGCTGCTGCAGTACCAAGTTTCCGCGTCGTCGAGGGTCTCACCATCGAATGCGCAAACTCAACGCGGTCGCCTTCTCCAAGCACATCCCCACGGAGCACGTTTCGCGCGGCAAACGGGATCTCGAGACCCTCGTCGCTGTCCACACAAATCAAGCCGCTAAAGTCGTCCGTCACCTTGGTCACGACGCCCTGTTTGGCGTGCAATGCGACCACACGGATCTTGGACGCGCGCAGTCCCTTGACCGACGCGTGCGCTAAAAACTCGACCTCGTCGCCCTCACGAAGCACGACGCTGTGATCCACGATGTCCTTGATGTTGTACGAGTACACGCTCTTCTTCGGCTTGCTGGTCTGCTTCGGCTGCTTCTTGTCCTTCTCCGAGGCTGCCGAAGACTCTGCCACCTTTTCTTCGGCAGTCTCCTCAGCAGACGCGTCGGCATCCTCTTGTTCGTCGTCCTCCTGCTCGTCGTCCTCGTCGTCCTCCTCCGCAGTGCCATCGTCAGTCTTCTCCTCGCCAGCCACCACAACGCGAATCTTGCCCACAGTACTGGTGGTTTGCTTCGTGGCGTTTTTGCCAAAACGGTTTCCTTTGTTGGCCTTCAATCGATGCAGCAGACTTGGGCGCGTGACAATGCCTCTCAAGACCTGCGGTTCCACTTTCTTAATCGTGCCGGTCGGCACTACAGAGATCGCAATAGCTCGAGTCTTCTTCTTCTTCTCATCAAAACTCACCGTGAATTGCACTTCCATGCCTTCTTTCAGGCTCTCCAAGGTCTCGCCCGTAAGGATCTCCTTGATGTGGAAAAACAGGTTCTCGTCGACGCCAGCAGTGCTCACAGGCTCGATGAACCCAAACCCTTCGCTCTTCACCGACACGATGAATCCCTCTCCACGTTGCTGCTGCGGTTGCTCTTTGTCTGCTTTATTCTTGTTCGCAGACTTGGAAGAAGAACCGGCCGCCGCCTCCACGCACACGATGGATTTGCATAGGAACTGCTTTGTTCGCTTTACTAGAACAAGGTTGAATTTCACACGATCCCCAATGTGAGGATCATATCGGACTTCCGAAAGATCCTCAGCTTTGAAGTCCACTTCAAGAGCAGGAAGACTACTGAATGCATCGTCTTTCATCGACACTTTCTGATTCGCAACGAGCTCTAGATGTCGGTGCGGGCCTTCGCCGGAGCTTTGGTGCTTAATCTCAAGGAAATCGCAGTACTGGTGAATCGCAGCGCGCTCGAACCTGGACAGCGAACTTGGAAACGCGAGTTTAATTTCCTTCTTTGACTTATCGTCTCCATCTTGTTTGACTGGTTCTTTGACTTTCTCGCCCGCAGCGAGCAAAAACGTCTTGCCGACCTTCTGCATTAGCTCTGGAAGGTACTCGAGCCAGAACTTCTTGTCCGACGACTCGAATCGAATGCGGCCTTGCGTTATCTTATGCGATGGCTTCACGCTGTTCCCTCGACTGTTGCCACCTCGAAGAAGCGAGGATGGAAGCGCGATGACTTCCCCCATAATGCCTTGCTCCATGAGAGCCTCCCACTGGATTGTCCCTTGCTGCAAGATCTCCACACGCGTGGCGCGTGCACTGTCCTGTTTCGACGCGTCAACAGTCACATCAAAGGCGACTTCCGTGCCATTTCGGAAGTCACGGTGCACACTCATGACGTCGGAAAAACGAAAGTAGGCATCCGTCGGACGGTCAACGCATTTGATGAACCCAAACTCGTCCTTCACAGACGAGATCACGCCAGTCTCACGGTTCTTTGGGTTCAGCTTCACGACGCGGACGTTCACGGCCTTGTTCTTGCCGCTTCGCTTGTCCAGTACTTCATCAAACAGGACGACGTCACCGATCAGCGGCACGTAGCTCATGTCGTGCGCATCCGAGAGGCGGAATGGGATGCCGCTCTTGCCTTTCTTCTTGCTGTCTTTTCCAGTATTTTTCTTCTTCTTCGGAGATGCTGGGGCCGCCGCGTCTTTTGCTGCACCCTCGTTGGCAGTAGGATCCGTTTGCGCATTCTCAGCGCTACCAGCACCAGCGTTTTCCTTATTCTCAGTCGCCATCGGAGTCACGCCCACAGTGTTCGTTGGCGTGATCATGCCAATCACTTCGGGGCCGTTGCGCGGTTCTTTTGGAATCTTCGTCACCGAGCCTTCCACGTTCGCGCGGATCAGCTCTTCAAACGACACGGTTCCCGGTGGCAGCTTTTGCACGCGCAGCGCAGTCAGCCGCGGTCGCGACCGACTCGATTCGTCCTCTTTCTCTTCGTAAACATAGAACGACACTTCGTCGCCCACGCGCAAGCTTGCTTTCGTCCCGCTCTGCTTCCCTCCTCCTAAAGCCCCACGACGCACTGACGACGCCTTCTTCGCACCATCCTCTTCATCGTTCGCTCCAACAACCGCGTCGACCTGGTCGTCCTCAACTTCGCGGATCTCATGGAACGGAAAGTACACGTCATCGAGGCGATCGCAGCACTTGATGAACCCGCCGCCGGCCTTCATTTGGTCGACAACGCCGTTTTCGCGCGTCATGGTCGCCAGTTTGCGCTCGATTTCCTTGTCCAGCTTCTCTTTCGCAGACACCGTGATTGTGAGCTCCACGGCGCGCTTCACACCCGTTTTGCGGTGGGTCGCGATGCGGAAGCGGACTTCATCCCCATAATGCGGCACTTTCTTGCTCGTGCGACGCGGCTTCTTGCTTTGCTCCGCGCTTTCCGCATCGTGCTCCTTGTCCTCGTCTCCAGCGGATTCCTGTTGCTTGCCCGCAAGACTTTCACTGCTGTACCGAATCACGTCGCGCTGCTGACGCTGGGCAAATTGACCCTTTGGCTCAGTCGCATTCTCCTCCGCAGGCTTGTCGGCTGGGCTTTCCTGTTTGGTGTCGTCGTCGCTCTTGCTTTTGCTATCATCAGCTTTCGCGATCTCAATCAGTCCGTGGGTCTCTTCGCGCTGCTGCTGTTGACGCGCGTCGTAGGAGCTGCTGGAATACGAAGAGCTACTGCGGACCCCTCGCGTCACGATGCCTTCGAAAAACTCCTCCGAGATCTAGAGGAAGCGTACCAAAAACCAGCGTCCCAAGCATTAGGATAAGCCCATAAACGAATGTCAAGATTCCATCACCAAAGCTCACACAACCACGCAAACGTACATCTTCAAGCACGATCGTGCCCTTCGGGAGCGTTACCAATTGACACGCAATGTCTTTGGCCGAGCGCTGGTTGTACTTGATGCGGAACTCGACCTCGTCCTGCAACTGCACGTCCACGGGCGCTTCCGTGATGTGGAAAAACAAATCGCCCTCACGATCCACGCAGCTGACAAAGCCGAAACTCTCCTTGATGGAGACCACGATGCCCTTTTCGACCGGGAGCTCCACATGTTGACGTCGGCTGTCGCGTCCACTATCGCGTCCATATCCGCTATCTCGTCCATATCCACCATCACGTCCATAGCCACTATCGCGTCCATAACCACTGTCGCGTCCGTAGCCGCTGTCACGGCCGCCGCCATATCCGCCGCTTCGGTTGTACTCGCGGCTGTCTCGACTGTCGTATTCGTTGTTATTCCTGCCGCGGTTCGCTTGCTGTTCACGGTACTGATCCCATCGGTTCGGTTTCGGCGCTTGCGCCGCGGCGTCTTCATCACTCGCCTGTCGAGGCGCACTGCGCGCATTTCTACTGTTGTTGTTGCTGTTGTTATTCACAGCCGCATTGCTGTTGCTGTTGCGGTTCGCGCCGTTCGCTGTTGCGGGCTTCTTCTTCGTCGCCACTGGTGGGGAGTCCTCTGCACCGCCGCTGGGCATCGCGATCGACGCCGGCACGACCTCAACGTCGTCGTCATCGTCGGCGGCCCAGTCGCCTGGCTGTGGAGAGCGGAACATCGTCTGCGTAAGTGGTGCCTGATACGGAGCGCGCGTCTGGACGTGTGCGTGAACGGAGCTCCTCGTGCTTCTTCCTTCTCTTCCGCGCCGAAGATCCCCCCTCTCTATGTGTGCAAACCAGTCGTGGGTCATGGGTGGGTTGGTGGGCTTCTTTTGCAGCCATTATAACGAGCTTAGGCCCGACCCGAAAGAAATCGACCCATTTGTTTTGGGGCAGTTTACCTGTAGTGTCCTTAGTCTGTATGAAACCATTTTTTATACGTAAAAGCATACGCTGTACAATTAACTGTGTTATTTAAAGTACTCAAGATGGGTTAATGATGTATAGTTGTAGTGTATAGACACTGGTGATAGGTAATGGTGTGTGTGATAATCCTGGGAACGAACGTGGCTTTATGGCTGTTCTGCAACATACGCGCAATGTAGAGGGCTGGACCTTTGTGCGGTGGACGTATGTTGGACACCTGCAACTTTGGTTTGCCTTGAAGAGCTACTACGTTCGATGAGCAACGATGCTCGATCGCACGCCACATGCTTCCACGACAACGCGATACAGCAGTGAGCCTCATATCCTACCCAGATTCTCCTTCACCACGCGTTGTTCTTTGATGGGTTGCCGTTGGCACAACCGCACGATTGCTACGAACTCTCGGTACATCACCATCTGGTTGATACCGCGCTCGTTAACTGTGAGCTCGTGAGCACTTTGGTTGTGCTCTGGTGCTAGAAACTTTCGCAGATGAAGGCACTGGGCTGAGTTAACACGTCAGTAGGCGCATACTAACTCAAATGCCCTCGTTGTTCTTCAATCGAGTAGACCCCCAGTTTGCACCTGTAGATCCCTCGTTCCCGCTTGCTGCACCTGCTGATGTTGACATTCAACTACGACGTCAACATATGCGATCTTGAGGGATCCTTCGCCATGCTGATCGTTTTGGAGCGCGAATGCACGTGGGACATGCAGGACGATGCCTAACAGAGCTTTTTATATGTACAAGTTAGCATGGGACCGGGCAAGCGCGCCTGGGAATAGCACACGTGCGCCGTTCATTATAAAAGTGCCGTCGCGGAGGCTATTTATCGCCTCCGAGCAGAGATTGCAACTGGGTTAATCTCCTTTTTTTCGTGTCTCGCTGCATGATCGTGGATATCTTGGGGTGTGATTCGCTGCCAAGCTGTTGATATTTATATAATCTTCATACCTGGGACGTAGCAGCTTGAGCCCAAAGCCAACTGAAGCAGGAGTACAAATCGGCCAAAAAACTACGCAGCGCGACCCCGGCAACTCACTTCCGATTAATCTCGGACCTACTCAACACACTCCAGTAATCTTAGGACACTCGCGCGTCGTTCGTCCAACTCCAGATCGATCGCGATGGCTCCAGTGCATAGTGTGAGTCGAGAGCACCAGCCGAGCAATTGGCTCATCCGCGTCCTCGGGCTCAGCATCGTCGTCTGCAGCGTCTTCTCTATCATTCAGGTTGGCACTGTGACGACATTGACCATGGGTCGTGACGACAAACGAGTGATGCGCAATGGACTGATGAGCGACAACGGCTTGGTGCTGGCGATCGAAAAGAGTCCCGATAGTATGCTCGACGCCCCGGTGCAACACCGTGGAACACGCGAAGACGAATTGTACTTGGCGGAGGAGGACTTGAACTTGCTGTCAAGTGCAACTATCACCCCGATTGCGAATGCGGTGAGCAGCGATAGCACGCCAGCTGCTGTAGATAGCCCCACAGAGGCGCCAGCGATCGACAGCATCCCAGCACCAGCCACCAAGGTTCTTGATACCAATGCGGCGGAGACCAAAGCGCCAGAGACCACATCACCTGAGACGAAGGAACCAGATACCAAATCTCCCGAGACCAAAGCTTCTGATACCAAAGCTCCTGAGGCAAAGGCTTCAGATACCAAAGCTCCATATACCAAGGCACCGGACACAAAGGCACCAGACACGAAGGCAGCTTCAAAGAAACAAAATTCAGCTTCCGGCTCAAAGAAGTCGCCTCCAAAGCCAGCAGCCCCTGCAGCAGCGTCATTGTCCAAGGCTTCGTCTACGCCAGCGAAAACATCCACTCCAAAGCCAACGAAGCGTCCCATTGTGCCGATTCCAGAACCGAAAGTTCGCGTGACCAACGGCACCAAAGGTATCGTCATGTGTCTTCACGATCGCATCATCCCATTGGGCATCTCGCTCATTCGTGAGTTGCGCTGCCTTGGAAACGAAGAAGTCATCGAAGTGTACCACTGCAATGAACTCTCGGCCGAGTCAATCAATCTCTTCCACACCGTTGACAGCAACACCAAAGTGATCGACATCTGCAGCAATCTGGTGGCCGCTGGCGCCATGACGACCGACTTTTCGGAGACATTCAAGAGCTACTGGATCAAACCGCTGGCGATCCACCAGACCGAGCTCGAAGAGATCATCTTGCTCGACGCTGACGACATCCTGATGAAGGACCCAGCGACGCTGCGCCAGAACCCAGGCTACGTCGAGAAAGGCACGCTCTTCTTCTACGACCGCGTGGTGAAACAGGGCGAGTTCTTCAACCGCCAGTACGAGCCCGTGAAGGGCAAGCCCCAGGGTCAGTACTTGCGCCACTGGCTCCGCAAGTTCGACTACGCGCGCTTCAACTCGACGGCTGGGCCGAGCATGCACCTACTCGAGTCGTTTGCGTACAATGGCAAGACGTGCCACGAGCAGGACTCGTCCATGCTGTTGATCAACAAGAAGGACAACGCCAAGGCCATGTCCGTGCTCTGGTTTCTCATCACGGAAGAGCGCTTCCGCTACACGTTCTCCTGGTACGTTCTCGGAAGTATCGATTAGATTGGATGTTACAACAACTTTGCTGACATTGTGTGTGTATGTGATGGTTACAGGGGAGACAAGGAAGCGTTTTGGCTCTCGTACGAGTTCTCGCAGACGCCCTACTACTTTTCACCCTGGGGCGCAAGCGTCGTGTCCTCGATGTCAAACGACGACATGGGGATCCACCCGAAGACGCTCTGCGGCAGCCTCGCGCACTACGTGCCAGTCGACGACAAGGAGCCCGAGCTGCTCTACATCAACGGCAAGGCGCTCGTGGACCCCGTGCCATTCAACCTCAAGAACCTCAAGAATCTGCGCGCCAACCAGGTGTTCAACATGCTGCCGACGCACATGGCACCGCGCCAGGGCCGCGTCTCGGTCGGCGTGCCCGAGCAGGGCAAGCAGTACCTCGAGTGCATGACGGGGCTCGGTGCGACGCCAGTGCCGGAGGCGCTCAAGCAGAACCTCTGGCGCCGCCGGTTGCACTTTATGGCCATCTCCATGAACCTCTTGGAGCCGCTCCAGAGCTGCAGCTTCCGGTAAAACGGATGTTGCAAACTACGACACAGCCTACGACCTATTTGCCACTTCACCTAACGTCACACAAAATATATTTCTATTGTTCGGCGACATCTGGCGGTTGGTTGACTATCATACTCCAGTATGCTAAGGCTGCTACAGCAAGAAGCTGCGCAGGAAGGCGTACTGGAATAGATAAACTGCTTGAGCGAGCGTAACGTTACCGCACTGGATGTGTATTGATGGAGTCAGTCCGGCTTTTGCGGCAGGTGTATCCTTGTGCGCATAAAAAGTGCGTCACGTAAGGTACTTTTTTGCTAATTTTACACCATCTCATCACTCTCTCTGTAATCACTACCTTTAATGTACATAGCCTTTTATAATCGAAGAACAGTTTCAACATGCTTATAAGGTAAATGCAATTTGTAACCTCCTATGCAATATCATCTACTTGCCAGAATCAATTACTTGCACAAGTGACTACATAGAGAGGAATCCTACACGTGGTGCACACAAAAAAATATTTACAACATCGTGGTAACTTTTCCCTACTCATGCAATTTTCGGGAAAATAAAAAGGGGGTTGCTGGAAAAAGGGGACGCCTTCTATTTTGCTGCAATACCGGTATCGTACCGACGCAGAGGCGCGGCCTGCGCGCATGCGATAGTGTAGGAGGGGTTAAGCGAAACTTCCAGCAGCGAAAAAAAGAGGGAGGAAACGATCGCCGCGTTCCTTAGAGGCGCGCTCATTACACCACGCGCAGGATCTCTCTCTCTCTCTCTCTCACCAGCTTCGGCCTCATTTGTACGCAGCAGCAGCAGGCGCTGTCTCCACTCTCGAGCGCTCGTTGCGTACGCGGTGTCTTTTTCTCTCCACGATGAGCGCGGCTGGAAGCAATAATGCGGAGCGCGACAGCGACTACGCGAAGAGCGGCGACGGCGTGTACGTGACCAAGTCGCGGTCAACGTTCTCCATGTGGTTGCACGGCAAGACGGCGCCGCCGCGCACGAACCCGGCCGTGGTCTTCCGCTCGGCTGACGTCATCCAGGAGGGCTACCTCATGAAGCAGGGTCTGCGCCTCAAGATGTGGACCAAGAGGTACTTTATCCTGCGACTCGAGGAGCGCCACATGACGCTCGGCTACTACACGAGCAAGGAGAGTCTCGTGCTCTGCTCAGAGACGCCGATCGGTCCCGGCCACATGCTCGCGCCCGTGAACACGACCAAGCACCCGCGCCGTCTGGAGCTGCGCTGCGGCACCAAGTCACTCATCGTCGAAGCGGAAGACGAGAAGTCGTACACGACGTGGAAGAAAGCGCTACAGGAGGCGATCCGGTGGAACCACGCGATGGTGCCCACAAAGGACGGCTCGTTCGTGCAGTACGGTAAGCAGGCGACCGAGGACAAGCTGAACGAGGAGCGCAGTCGAACGGAGGCCGCGAAGAAGATGCGCGAGAAGCAGCGCGCCGACGAGGCCACAGCCGCCGCGAATGCCGCCAACAAGCCAAAGTACCTGCCAGCAACGCGCGAAGGCACGCAGTGCTTCATGACGTCGAACACGCGCTTCGAGATCCCAAGCTACTTTGAGTACGTCAAGACGATTGGGTCGGGCGCATACGGCGTCGTGATCTCGGCCAAGAACAACGTGACGGGGAAGACCGTGGCCATCAAGAACATTCAGCGCGCTTTCGATGACCTCACGGACGCCAAGCGCATCGTGCGCGAGATCAAGCTCATGCGCCACCTGCAGCACAAGTACGTGCTCGGCGTGGACGACATCCTGGAGCCCGTGTCGCTTGCCAAGTTCGAAGACGTGTACATTGTGTCGGAGCTCATGGCGACGGATCTGCACCGCGTGATCTACTCGCGCCATGCGCTCTCCGACGAGCACATTGCGTTCTTCATGTACCAGATGCTCTGCGGCATGAAGTACGTGCACTCGGCGGACGTGATCCACCGCGACCTGAAACCGTCGAACATCCTCGTGAACGCGAATTGTGAGCTCAAAATTTGTGACTTTGGACTCGCGCGCGGCATTTTCCCCGAAGAAGAATTGGAGCTGACCGAGTACGTCGTCACGCGGTGGTATCGCGCGCCCGAGATCATGCTCGGCTGCATGAAGTACACGAAAGAAGTCGACGTGTGGTCCATGGGCTGCATCTTCGCCGAGATGATGTCGCGCAAGCCGCTGTTCCCCGGTCAGGACTACATCGACCAGCTGCATTTGATCATGAACGCGTTGGGTGCACCAAGTGACCAGGAATTGTACTTCCTGACGAACGCGCGTGCACGGAAATTTATGAACACCGAGTACCACAAGCGCGGCCCTGGCCCCGTAAAGCCCCTGGCGCAGCTGTTCCCCGACTCGGCGACCGACGCATTGGACCTGCTCGAGAAAATGCTCGTGATCGACCCGAACAAACGCATCAGCATCGACGACGCACTCGCACATCCGTACCTGGCGTCGATCCGGAATACAGAGGACGAGACGACGGCAACGTCGAGCTTTGATTACGACTTTGAGAACGAAAAACTCACGAAACCTGTACTGCAGAAGCTGATCTGGGACGAGATGAAGGCGTTCCACCCGGATGCCCACGAGACGGACGACGACAGCAGCATTGCCATTGGAGGCGTACGGAATTCGTCGGAGAGCATCACTCAGCCGCGCATACAGCAACCACCATCGTCGGACGTTCGACGTCAGTCCGTCACCCCCGTGACGCCCGAGGTGCTGTCGGTGCCGGCGGACCCAGTAGCAGCAGCCGTAGGAGCATCGATGGAGAAGCGCAATAGTGTTCAAGTTAGGAGAAGTAACGGCGGCAAGCCGTCGTTTTCAGGCGAGACGCAGCAAGAAGCCGGCGAGCCTGCGCGCGAAGTGGCGCAGTAACTACGTGTCCTCAAATCCAGTGGAAAGAGCTCGACGAGAAGCCAAGAAGCCCCCATGGTCAAGAGAAAGCCGCAAGATATTACCCCCCTCCTCTCCATTTTCTCCACGCACTCTCTCTTGCCAAAAAGATGAATGAATGAATGAACGTCCGATGCCAGTTTTGTATTAAAGAAGACACAAAAAGCAATAAAATAGACGGTGATGAGCGTCTCTGTTATGAAACAAAAGGCACACTCCCCTCACGCGAAGGTGCTGAATTTAGCTCGCTGGTTACTCCTTGTACACCCCGCGAGCCACGCCCTGCTCTTCGGATTGCTAAGCAGCAAAGAACAACATTTTGTCTTTCGAGGCGCCACTGCATCCATTATGAACAAAGCACGACGCCAATGCTGAAGTTGATCATGATCGTGTACGTCTGAGACGACGCGTGCTCCTTGAACAGGTACGACAAGCAATACGTGAATGGGCAAATCGCAAGACCGAACAGCACAAACAGCACGATCACAGCTGGGAACGTCGACGAAGTGCAAATCACGTAATCGCTGGCTCCAGTCATCGAAGAGATACCGAATGCCTTGATGAGGACAATGGCAGCGACAAAGGGCACCACGTACATCATCAAATCCCACAAGTAGTTCGCCAACCAGAACGCGCCGAGGGAGACACCCGAAACCAATTGCTGGTGCTTCGAGTTGTGCTCGGCTTGTTTCTCCTTCACCAAGAACACCACAATCGAAGCCGGGAAGTACGTAAACGCGATCACGATGAATAGACACGCTGTGAAAGCGAGGAACGAACCAAACAATGCCTTAGTCGCCTTAGTCAGCGGTAATGGATGCGTGTTCACCTTCAGATCCACATTCGCAGTTGGACCTTCGCCAGTGTTCGATGCAAAGAAGCGGTAGATAGCTTGGTCGATGAGTGCTTTGAAATTCGCCCAGCATCTTATTTTGCTTTGCAACTTGGAAGCGCTTGAATATCAGAGCTTTAAGGCGAACCATGAAGAGACTTTCTTGGTTGTCCACGGCCAGATGTCGAATTCAAACGGAGCGTGTACTCAATCGAGCTGAACGAACCAATCGCATCTTCTTCTGGGATCGAACCAAACACAATGACGCCGTAAACGCGAGGTCATTTAATTCCCTGGCCGTGATCACTGCTCTTCACATATTCTCTCCAAATCGTCCACCGTCTTGTTATAAGACACAACACTGTCGTTGAACGATGGTATTTGACGTCGATGGCTCAGTAGATTGAAGCGTGGATACCACAACTCCATCGTGCGCAAGAAGTACTTGCGAGTGAACGTGTTTGTCTGGCGTGATGGCGATCTTGTACGGCGAAAAACCGTCTGTGTACGCGTCTGGGACATGTATGGCGACGACACGTTAGTCAAGACGGCACCATACACAGCGACTCTCGTTTTACAGGTAGCGAGGTCTGGAAATATTCACCAAGCTCGAGACCATCCAAACAGATTGCTGCGCAAAACGACAAAGGAGCCCCGCGATGTGCTTTCATACAAGTCGAACTCTAGCAGCACCGCCAAATCATCCGCGCAACGACCGATTCAGTGGATTGGAACAGGTTGGAGGACATCCCCACGATATCGTCCGAGCCGATCGATTGGTCATCGCTCCATCCAGAGGACACGCTCACATCTTCCGTGAGGTTTGTCAACCCATCCATGAGCAAAATGAAAAACGTCGGCAGCAGGATCTCGAGCAGCGTCGCGACGCAATGACGGCGCTTGAGCAAAGCGCCAACAGCGTTCTGCTCCTATCGAACAATGGCGACGCATCAGCTTCTACTCCACTGTGCTGCTCAATGCGAACGCTCAACGTTCAATCTGAGCTGGGGGCGATGGAGGTGGAGCTTGCGCTTGAACGTCGAATTCGATTGTGAGCGTGAGGCGCATGCGCAGGCCCGCCGTCCCTATAGACGACCCACAACCGCTTCTTCCTGATGCCGCATCGCTGCGCGTTGAAGCGGTCGAGTTGGCACTGACAGTGCGCAGCAAAGGGCAACCTTGGGAGGAAGAATGATGGTTGTCTCGACGTGTCGCAAAGCAAAGTTGGAATTATAGCCAATAGAAATAAGGGTGGCTTAGTGTGAAAAGGCTATGTGTGTAGGGTAAATATTCTTATAATAGGGTAAAGATCATAATAGTCGAGGTTCCTAAAATGCATCCCATCAAAATCAGTGATATCCCTATACCGGTACAATGGGATTGCATAAAAAAAGACATCCCAAAGCAACCCCACCATACGGTACACATACCGGTATCGATCACCATCCAGCTACACAAATACCGGTTTCCATACCGGTCACCGTCACCCCCGCGCGTGTTTTCACGTCCGCGCATTCGCCAGAGCCCATCTGTGAGCCGCACGTGAAGCTCCGAGAAGCGCACCCCATACATACAGAGAGCAGCATGTTGCGCGCGTCCGCCAGCCGCCGCGCGCTGCGCCACGCGCAGTCCTCCACTGTGAAGCGCAACTTCGCAAGTTCCTCCGCCAACAAGCCGCCGACGTCGTCTCCAGCGCCTCCGGCCGCTACGCCAGCGCCGCCGAAAGACGCGGTCGCGGCCGCCGCCGCCAAGAGCGCAATCCCGTCGTCTGCTGCTCCGTCGTCGTCGTCGTCGTCGTCGTCGTCGTCAAGCGGCGGATCGTTCTTCCCAAAGATTCTCGTGCTCGGCGCGCTGTCGACGCCAGCGGGCGCCGCGTTCTACTTGAACCAGAACCCTACGTGGAACCCGGAGTTCTTGCGCGGCAACGAGAACTGGATCAAGTTCCGCGAACTGGTGCTCGGCAAGGATGAAAAGAAGAAGAATTCATCGGTTGCGGTCGTGAAGACGCCTGTGGCGCCTCGAGAGCCGTCCAAGACGCCCGAGGAGCTCAGTGCCGTGATCTCGAAGGCGCAGGCCGAAAAGAAGGCGTCAGTTGTGAAGGCGGCGCCTGCCCCGGCCGCGAAGAAGGCTGAAGCAGCTGTGGTGGAGAAGGCCAAGAAGGAGGAGAAGAAGGCTGTCGAGAGCAAGAAGAAGGTCGAGTCGAAGGCCGAAAGTACCGTGAAGGCGGTCGAGGCCAAGACGCAGGAGATGGTGAAGAAGGTGGTCGCGACGGGCGCTGCGGCCGCTGCGACCGTCGTCGCGGACGCCAAGCACGCTGTGGAAGATGTGAAGCACATTGTGGACGACGCAAAGCACGCCGTGGATGACGCCGTCCATGACGTCAAGCACGCCGTCAATGACGCCAAGCACGCCGTCAATGACGCCAAGCACGTCGTCAATGATGCCGTCCATGACGCCAAGCACGTCGTCGATGATGCTGTGCACGACGCCAAGCACAAGATCGATCACGCGGTCGTGGATGCGAAGCACGCGGTCGAGAAAAAGGTGGATGAAGCGACGCAAAAGGCGCGCGATGAGATCGCCAAGCTGGCTTCGGAGGCGAACCCAACGACTTTGACCAACAAGGTCGAGCAGAAGATCCAGGCGACGACGGTGCGTTTGTTTATTTGAAATGCTGTAGACGACGTGCTGGTATTGATGCGCTGATGATTTTCGTTCAAATACGTTTGCTTGCTCTTTGCAGAAGGAGATCCTTGATACGTTGAAGGCTGATGCAAGTGCTACCGCGGACGATGTCGACAAGAACTACTTGAACGGCATTCACGTAAGAGTCTTCTCTATTCTAACTGATTACGTGAATCGCTGCGATGGAAGCTAATCATTGCTCCGTGTGTGTGGTTACCGATACTGGGATGATAGGAATTGGATGCCAACTCGTTGGCGATCCGTGTCGCTCAATTGGCGACAGAGATGAAGCATCGCTCCAAGTGGGAAGCTGTTCGCCTCATGGAGGCGCTGCGACGCATGGAGGAGGACGCGCAGAAGAAAGTATGAGGCTCCACTTTTGCTTGTCACTCAAGCTTGCGTGTGACGCTGCTGGAGACTAACCAAGTTGTGGTACGTGTTGATTTTGCTTTTGTACAGAGCTCTGAAGTGCTCAAGCGTCAGGATGAATTGCACAAGGAGCTTGTCGCGAAGGAACTTCGTCTTCAAGAAGAGCTTTTGACGCGCAAGTACCGCGACGATATCGACAAGTTGAAGAAGGACTATGTGCAAGACCTCGCTCGCAACGTGAACCAACAACGAACCGCCATTTTGGTACGAGCATCTCATATCAAAGCAATCTGTCGTTCCTAGAAAATGTCCGTCTAAGCTTCATATTTGTCTGGTCTGATTAACAGAACAAGCTTCAGGAGACCTTTGTGCGCGAAAAGAAGGCGATTGAAGACCGCTACGCCCAGCAGCTTCGTTCCAAGTCGGAGGAATTGCAAGAAACGTTGACGAAGGAGCGAAAGCAGCGCGTTTCTGTAAGTTTAAACTTGTTGGATAGATTGCTTAGAACCATGTGGAATTGATTCATCTTAATTCGTTGGCAATCATACAGGAAATGGAGAGCTACCGTGCGCAACTGCGTGCGCTCAACACGGTCCTCGACAACTCGTCGACGTACGAAGCGTTCAGCCACCAGGTCCACAAGACGTCGGTCGCTGCGTTGGCGTTGTCGGACCGGATCGAAGCGGCTGCCCCACTTCGTGCTGAGGTAAACGAACCATGTAGCGAATTGGGTAGCCTATGCTTGCTGTCTGACGAACCTTAAAATCTGTGTACTTGCTTGTAGATTCGTGCGCTCCGCGAAGCTGCCCGAAGTGATCCGTTCATCGAGGTCGCGTTGAAGTCGCTCCCACAGCAAGTGATCGACGAAGGCGCACCATCTGTGAGCCAGCTGCAGGAGCGATTCAACGTCGTCAAGAAGGTGGGCCACCGCGCCTCGCTCGCTCCGCCAAACAGCGGGCTGGTCGGCCAGCTCTTTGGTGGTGCGCTGTCGTACCTGGTTATCCCACCGGGCGGCCCGATCGAAGGCAAGGACACGGACGCGATATTCTCGCGCGCCGATTACGCGTTGAAGGCTGGCGACATCGAGAGCGCAATCTACGAACTCAAGTCGCTCTCGGGTACTCCTGCTGAGATCTCCAAGTACGTCTTGCTCGTGGCTCTAATTTCTTCGTGTGCTTGCAGTCTTGCTCACGAGATGTATCTATTTTCCTGTTCGCAGGGACTGGATCGCAGCGGCGGAGTCGCGACTCGCGGTAGAGCAAACTGCGAAGGTCGTGAAGGCGCATGCGGCGCTCTTGGCGGCCAGCTGCTCGTGAATAAACAGCTAGAGAGAGAGAGAGAGAAGCAGCAATGATGTCGATTGGAAACGAAGGCCTCTCGTACGTATTTGATAAAACAAGAGGCTTGCGAATGAACAAAAAGATTCCACTGACAAATTGGTCTTCCGATTGACATGTTCACACAGAAATGGGCATATGCATCAACGATGTATCACTTTTATATAAAATCCACACAGGCCACTGTAGCAAGCTTTATACGAAATATGCTATGGAAATATGCTGATACCACTATCCACGATCCAAGGTAGATCAGCACTACTACTACCTCGATATCTATTCGTCCTTGTACATGCCACGAGCCACTCCCTGCTCTTCGGATTGCTGAGCAGCAAACTGGTTGAAGATTTGCTCGAGCGTCGTCTGCGAGACGCTGTATTCGCGAATGCTCAACTTCGTCTTCACACCTTCCACGAGCGCAAACACCTTCGAGAGCTTGAGCTGATCGTTCGATCCACGCAGCTTGAACCGACAGAAATCGTTCTGGCGCTCGATCACTATCACGTTCTCGTTGCCGAAATCCTTCATCAGGAAATCATTCAAGGCCTCGAAACGAGTTTCTTCCACACACCACGACACGAACGCTTCCGCACGAATGAAGCCATCGCGCTCAATCGCAGCGGCCAAGTTGTAACCGGTTGGGTGAGACGCCACGATACGGTCAGCTAACGAAGCGTTACCGAACGACTGACATTTTTCCTTCAGCTCCATCGGCGTCACGAATGCGTTGCTCCCGAAATGCTGGAGAATCAGATCTTGCTGCTCTTCCGGGGTCAAAGCTGCAAGCTTCACGTCAAACACGAGACCATCGCCGAATCGACTCTTCAAGTGCTGCACGCTCCCCAAGCATCGCAAGCGACCACCGACCATGATGCCCACACGAGTACAGAGCGCTTCCGACTCTTCCATACTGTGTGTCGTCAGCACAATCGTTGATGCCTTGCTACGCGTAGAGATGTTCGCGATCACCTCCCACATGAAGCGACGAGATACCGGGTCCATACCAGTCGACGGCTCATCCAAGAAGATGATCTGAGGGTTCCCGATCATCGCAATCGCCACCGACAACTTGCGCTTGTTACCGCCACTCAAGCTGCCCGCGAGCTTGTGTTCAAACGAGCTGAGGTTCAGTTGCTGGATTTTGTCCGACACGACATCGTTCAGATCTGCGGACGACACGCCCTTGATGCGAGCAAACAGCTCCAAATGCTCACGGACAGTCAATAGTTCGAAGAGGGCGTCAAACTGTGGGCAGTACCCGATCTGGCGGCGCACTTCAATTTGTTGAGTCAAGATGTCGAACCCGCCAAGAGTAGCAGAGCCACTCGTAGGCAGCACATCGCCAGTGAGCATTTTCATCGTTGAGGTCTTGCCAGCGCCGTTGATCCCCAAAAAGCCAAAGCATTCACCGCGCTTCAGCCCAAACGACAGATTGCGAACAGCGGCCTTTCCGCCCTTGTACACTTTGCGCAACTTGTTGAGCTTCACAACATCACTGTCTGCAGCACCGGATGCAACACGCTCAGCTTCGTTTTGAACGTCGATGTCTTCTTCGTACGATTCGTCGACAGAGTCGCCATTCTTAGAAAGCGCGTTCTTCACAGCTGGGAAAGTCAGCGCGTAGTCAATACCGACGGCCAAGGCAGAAAAGATAATCGTGGTCAAGGCCAGAAAAATCATTTCGAAACCCATGATGTCCGTGCTGAACGGACTCTTTTTATCCTTGTCGCTTTCGAGAATCGACACAAGCTCGTTGAGAACCAAGTTCAGTAGCCCACTGCCGAGGTTGAAGAGAGGAGACAAACGCCAAATGAACACGAGACCAGAGTTCACGTCCTGAGTAGACTCGATGACGTCCAGAATGAACGAAACCACCATCAACACGACGCCAATGATGAAGTTGATCATGATCGTGTACGTCTGAGACGACGCGTGTTCCTTGAACAGGTACGACAAGCAATACGTGAATGGGCAAATCGCAAGACCGAACAGCACAAACAGCACGATCACAGCTGGGAACGTCGACGAAGTGCAAGTCACGCAATCGCTGGCTCCAGTCATCGAAGAGATACCGAATGCCTTGATGAGGACAATGGCAGCGACAAAGGGCACCACGTACATCATCAAATCCCACAAGTAGTTCGCCAACCAGAACGCGCCGAGGGAGACACCCGAAACCAATTGCTGGTGCTTCGAGTTGTGCTCGGCTTGTTTCTCCTTCACCAAGAACACCACAATCGAAGCCGGGAAGTACGTAAACGCGATCACGATGAATAGACACGCTGTGAAAGCGAGGAACGAACCAAACAATGCCTTAGTCGCCTTAGTCAGCGGTAATGGATGCGTGTTCACCTTCAGATCCACATTCGCAGTTGGACCTTCGCCAGTGTTCGATGCAAAGAAGCGGTAGATAGCTTGGTCGATGAGTGCCTTAAAAACGGCCGCGCCGTGGGTCGATGTGGTGTTCACCAGCATGTTGTAGCCGAACAAGTTCCTGCTGCTTTCGCCATACACCAAGTATGCACCATACTGCCCAGTCACAGCCGGTTGATCCACGCCGTACCCCTTTTTGTACACTTCTTCACCGATACGTAGTTCGTAGCCAGTAGCATCCGACTGATTGATCTGAGGGTTTCGGTATGTGACTCCGAACACAGTTGGTGCGCTCGTGTTGTATGCAGGTTGCGTGATCACCGAGTTCGGAATCTGCTGCGGTAAGGCGCCAGAATAGAAGGAGGAACTCATGGAAGTACTGCACCACTTGTCTCCAGAGTCAACTTGGCAATAGAACGGAGTTGGAGTGTTTTCCTTGTCGGCAAAAGCATCAGTCGTCAGTGCCAGCTTTGGGTCGTTCTCCGTGATGCTACTGCCCTTCAGCAACGCAAGACCGGCAAAAAGAAGGAACACCGGAAGAATTGTGCTGTAGCCCAGCATCTTCTTGTCTCGCTTTGCAACCTGGAAGCGCTTGAGCATCAGTGCTTTGAGATGCACCATGAAAAGACCCTTGTCCTGAACAATTTCGGAACGACTTGTAGGTGAGCTCACAGGGGTGTCGGAAGGAGACACACTTCGGCCTTCTTTTGCCAGAGTGTGCTGGTGATCTTCATCGTTCGCTTCAGCCACCTTGATGAACACTTCTTCCAATGTCGTCACCGACACGCCATACGACAAAAGTCTCAATGTCGACAGCTGGTTATCCATCTCAGCAAACATGGCTGCGAATCCAGATGAACTCGCCAACGGAAGTTGGAACGCAATCTCACTGCCCACGTTGCTCAACACTTGCGCATTTGGAATGTACGACTGAATGAATGCGATCAAGTTGTTGTCGTTGCAGCCTGTTTCATCCTTCACCAGCGTCAAGTTGTACCCAGCACCATATCGATTCTTCAAGAACAACGACGACCCACAGCATCGAAGCTCGCCCTCAGCCATAATAGCAATGCGGTCGCCCAGAATGTCAGCTTCATCCATAAAGTGGGTCGTCAACACCATCACGCGATCGTTACGGTTGTTCAGCAAGATCTCCCACGTACTACGACGACTGTACGGGTCCATACCAGACGTTGGCTCATCCAGGAACACCAGAGAGCTGTCACCGAGCAGCGAAATCGCCACAGACAGCTTACGCTTCATACCTCCCGACAGTTCGGTCGACTTCACATGGCGCTTCTCCGTCAATCCGACCTCACGAATCTGGTTCTCCACGACTGCTTTTAACTCTTCGTCCACGTATCCCTTGATTTGGCCGAAAAGCAGCAAGTGTTCTTCAACGGTCAGGTCGGCAAAAAGCACATCGTGCTGGAAACAGATACCCAGCGATTCACGAATCTCATCCATATCACCGCTCAGCGACAAGCCACGGAAAGTGGCATCTCCGCTACTTGGCGCGGTCATACCCGTCAGCATCGAAATCAACGTCGTCTTGCCCGCGCCATTGTGTCCAAGCAAACACGTGATCTGATCCTTGTACATCACCAAATTCATTCCCTGCACCGCAATCTTTTCGCCACCAGGTACTGGAAAGACCTTGCGTAGACTCTGGACAGAAAGCACAGCTCCGTTTCGCTCTTGCTCGCGAAGTTCGCCACTCACAGGCTCAAAGTTCGGGTTGACATCGAGCGCAACATTATCCAGTAGAGCCTCCGCTGGGTTGGTAAGTTTTTGGGCAGCACGCGCCTTTCGTTTGTTTCTCCAGTACGACGGAGACACTGGAAAGTACCACTTCAAAGTTGTGCCCCAGTCTTTTGGAACTACTTTTTCGAAGTACAAGCCGAGAAGCGTGTACAAAATCGTGTCAAAGATGAAGGCCCACAACGCCGAGCTGAATCGGAAGTTCTCGTTCAGAACGTTAATGTTGGAGAAATTGACACCTTGGCCCGTAGACTCGAGCTTCGACAGTACTTGAACACCGAGGGTGAGCGCGACAGGCGAGAGGATGCAGCCAAAGTTCTTCGCATTTTCAGCCGTCTGGGGTGTGTATGCGACCGACACAAAGTACATCAGGAAAAATACCACCATCCCTACGAAGGCGCCAGTTCGAGCTTTGCTGAAAATCGTGCTTACAAGAAAGCCGTACGCCAAAACACTCATGCCAAACAGGAAAAAGAACAGGAAGATGATGAACACCGAACTGTTCTCAAAGAGACCCACCAATCCAGACAGCGCTTGAAGAATCGTTCCCACGAAGAAAATGGCGATGTAGGTCATAAACCACGAGATGATGATCGCCTTTTCCTTCACACCAAGAATCTTCATAAACTCACGCATGCGCGACTCCTTTTCTTGAATGAAGACCACAAGAACTCGCGAGATCGCGTACAGGTACGCTAGAATGAACACGATGGCAAACACATCTTCCACTTGGTCGTAAAATGGAGAGCTGATGTAGGTCTCCACTGGGAACGGAGCCACTGATGCGCCGAGATACGGCTGAGGTGCTTGGCGGAGAGGCTTCAAAAGTGCCTCTTTCGTTGCATCCGTCATCATCGCAAGAATGTTGGTAAAGGAAAAATCTGTGGCCACAGCACTCGTATTTGTGCTTGTGCCAGCAGAAGCCGCTGCGAACGAGCTCAGAGCGAACTTGATCAAGGCATCGTTGTCCAGCGTTGAGATCAGTTTTAAGTCGAGTTCATCGGTCGAGTTGGCAGTAGCTTGTGGGCGTTGGCATACACCAGTCGTAGTCTTGGTTGAGGCGTCCCACTCCGGCATGCACGTCACGAAACGTGTCACCAGAGTTTGCAGCGTCATGAAACCAGTCACAGCGTAACGCGAGTAGTAGTCCACATTGATCTTGCGTTGGAAGGGCGAGATCTGGGGAGGGTCGCCAAGCGTACGCGGCACACGCCCGATAGCTCCTTGTCGTCCAAGGGTAGAGTTCAGACGGAGCGTGTACTCAACAGAGCTGAACGATCCGATCGCGTCTTCTTGTGGGATCGAGTCAAACACGATGGCGCCGTAGATGCGCGGCTGTTCAATCCCGTCCCCATACTCGTTGCTCTTCACATACTCTTCCAAGTCCTCCGCTGTCTTGTAAAACACGACACTCTCTTCAAACGACGGCACTTGAGGAGACGTTGTCGAGTTCAAAATATTGATACGCGGGTACCACAAATTCATCGTCTGCATAAAATACTCGCGCGTGAACGTATTGTCTGGCGCGATGGCGATCTTATACGGCGAAATCTTGCCTGCGCACGCTTCAGGGACACGGTACGGCGACGACGTGTCGTTCGAGACTTCCCCGAACACAGTGACGCCTCTCACACACGTCACGTAATCCGCGCCCGAGAGTTCATCGAGCTTGAGCCCATCGGCGACCGACTGCTGGCCGAGCAGCATAAGCAGGCCTGTGAGTGTGCTCTCGTACATGTTGAACTTTGGCAGCGTGGTCAGGACCCACGAGATGGACGACCCGGTGCTCTGGTAGAGATTATAGGACGTGCCGAGCGAATCGTCCGAACCAAGGGGCTTGTCGTCGCTCCATCCAGAGGGCACGCCGACGTCGTCCGTGAGGTTCTTGAGCACGCCCATGAGCAGGATGAAGAACGTCGGCAGCAGGATCTCGAGCAGCGTCGCGACGTAGTGGCGGCGTTTAATCAGAAAGTTCTTCCAGAGCAGCGCCTTGATGTACGTCCACGTGGTGCGACGCGTTGACAGGTCCGCCTTGATGACCCCGTACGCCGTCGCGGTCGGCGACACCAGCTCGTCCTTCATGGGAGCCGCGCGCTTTTTTTAATTTTGGAGTTTGTATGGAAAGGGCGGGGTTTCCTTGCGCTGTTCTCCTGTAACAGTGCACGCTCGACAGCAAATTGGATAATGAGCGCCTGAACACACACACACACTGCGACTGTATACCGAACACGACAGATTCGATTGGGGGACTAGGCAGCCCATCGTAATATTAAGCGCTAAAAAGGTCTATTTTACGGATAAAGAGGCAGGATGTGCGGTCATACAAGTGGCATAGGATGTTAAATTGGAGACTAATGTATACACAAGACAAAAGATTTGGACCATGAGCGCGACAGAAAAGAGACAATCAGGGGCTTCGCTGTTGTTCTTTTTAACTAAAAAGTAGGCTACTACTGTGCTGTCGAATGTTATTACCGCCGCCATGGGCCCATGTGCGCAATGTGAAAGAATGCGGTATTCTAAAAGGCTTTGAACAAAATTTCAGTGCAGAAACAACTTGGAAACATCCTGAAGTTTAGTATAATGTTTAGTACTGAAAAATGTTTGTCAGAATGAAGGTCTTTAAATAAAATGATGCGTAATTTGGCTGATGGCGACTGTATTCGCACATATACCTACTTTTTTGAAGTAGGAATTAGGCTCATTTTTGAAATAGAGGCTAAGTCTTAACGCCAGTTCTTGCCGTCATTATGACATCCCAGATGTAGTAATCGCAACCAAATGATGTCACCGCACACACAAAGCAAGTTTGCTGTACTCATGACTTGGTGTGCCATTTAACGTGCTATAACAGGTTGAATGCAACGTTTACAATGCGAAATGCGTCAGATACGAAACGATCAAATGGATTAACGAACGGCTCGCTGGTATTGTTTCCCTGGGAGAAATGATGGTCCACAGACCCTCCATGTAGAGTAATCAGCTTGTTTATCAAAAATGATTTCATCCTTCTATCAATTTATTGGCTAAAAATGTGCATGCACCAACCCGATTGGCTCGCTTGCTTGTCCAACGGTGTACCCATGTCGACTTCGTGCGACGATGGCTGGGACATGAACGCTAATCGAAGGCGGCCAAGTTGTTGACCTCCCGCTTAAGTTACCATTCATAGCACCACTTCTGAATCAGGCAGTCGGCTCGGCAGAAGGTGCCTATGCCACCACACTGTCTGTCACTCTTGATCAATTCTCTCCTCTCGCCACTCTCTTATGAGCATAAGGGGCTCCACCAGATTCCGTGCAACGAATGCGTCCTCGCATAACTGATGGACCACTTTCAGGCGAGGCGGGCCCAACTGCAAGAGCAATCTGGGCATTGAACTGGATTGCTGCTCATAGGTTCTCTCTCTTGACCAATTGTACCCACTTTGAAGAATAAAGTCCAGTGAGACAGTCAGCGAATCTTGAAGCACTTTTCACTCAATTGGCGCATTGTAGGTACTTGTCAACGCTCGTATCTTGGTCCCATTTTTAAAATGCCGGATGAAGCGTAGCAGCTTTTTTATGAGGGCGAATGGGTACAGCAACCACGAATTTTGGGTTGCTGGTCATACGCAACTTCCATTGCGTTTGACACAAGACCATCCGTTTCAAAGGGGTGATTTGGAGAGCGGGGCAACCTGCTTTTGCAAACGGCTCCAGAACAGTTAGTCACTCTCAAAGCCGTCGTCAGCGTACTCGTCCTCCATCTTCTTCTGTTTCTGCTGGTTGTTGCTGCTGCTCTTGAGATCACATGACGCCGCACTTTTGATAAAGTGGCTTTTCACGTGTGCTTCTTCGTCGCTATCGTCGTATACGACGTCGTACGTGCCGTCAGTGCGCACACGCATAATTTTGCCCGAGTAGTACGCGTCTTTTCCCTGGAACCGCGCTTCAATGCGGTCCCCGACAGCGAATTCCGGTTCAAAGTCGTCATACTTTGCCTCATCCGCCTCGTGTTCCTGCTTCCCTTCGTCGTCCGAGTCACTGCGGTGACGCGAGCTACTTTTGATGGCTATTGTTGACTTTGTCGTACCCCCATCGTCGTCGTTTTCACTATAGCCATTATCATCGTCGTCATCATCAAGAGAAAGCAACTCGCCTTCGATGCGCTTGAGCAGACTCTTGTCCTTGCGCACCTGGATGTCGTACGTACCGTTCGCGCAACACGTGTGCACTTTGCCGCGCACATACTCATGCCGCTGCTTCACTTTGACGCTTGCGCCCTGGGCAAACACCATGGGAGGTGCCACGACGCGCAGATGCCTTGCGGGTACGCGGACAAGCGTATCTTGCTCGCCGATTTCGTTCACCTGCACATCAAACGTGTTGTCCATGCGACATCGCACGATCGTGCCCTTGCGGGTCGTCTTGGTGCCTTTATGCATCACAGCCACGCGCACGCCGACACGCAAAGGTGGCGGTTGCTTCGGTGGTCGCGTGCCATGCTCGTCGAGGGGATCCACGCGCCGAAGTTTGGTCAAATCGACATTTTTCACGTTCTTGCCATTGTCAAAATGGATATCCGCGACAAAGTACTCCTGGTACAACCGAATGATCGTGCCGTGGCTTCGTTCTGTGCCGCACACGATGCGATCTCCAATCTCAAAGCCGTACTGCTTTTGTTTACGCTGTCGCTGTTGTCGTGCTGCTGGATCGTGGCGGTGGGAATGACGACGATAACAACCGTGGCGTTCAGCGTCAAATTCACTGTCTGTGGTGGTCTCATTCGAAGAAGAAACAGAAGCTGAACTCGTAGAGGACGCTGTCAAGGACACTGGTGCTTTCCTTCTCACAATGCGACGACTGCTGCTGCGATGGTGCGATCGGCTTCTTGAGGTGCGTCGACTACTTCTTCTCGTGCCTGCCCGTCCTCCATGTGAAGACATTTCGCTTTCGCTGCAATTGCTATTCGATGCATCTTTTGATTCTTCTTCTTTCGCTGTACTTTCCGCTTGTCTGCGGCTTCGCTGCTTCTCGTCGACATAGCGTGCCATTTCGCTTGTCCACGGTTTCCGCTTCATTTGTCCTAAAGACAGCTTGTCGTCCTTCATCTTGCGTTCACGGACCAAGTACTCGTCATAGTCCTGTCGATTGCGGTGCTTTCCATACTCGCCGTGCAAACGTTCTTTCATGTGAGACATCGTTGTCTCATGCTCAAACCTAATGCTGCTCAAACCTGTCGGGCGACATCGGTTCGAGGGCACTTTGCCATTACTAACAGTCTGACATTGCGCGTGGAAATGGTGGAACAGTCGCCGGAAATCGCGCCGGTTGATGCAGTCATGAAGTCCAAAGCCTTCATCTTTCAGGAGCCGCAACATCTGCGCGCGAGAGCAGGAAATACCCAATTCGGTCATCGCCTGGACCGTCTCCAATGCATTCAGCTCACGCGATGAAACCTCATCATCATCGATTTCCGAGTGCTGCCGCCGTGATATCTTGGTTTGCAATGCACCCATTTTTGCCTTGGCGAATCGATCAAATGTGGCATCCACTCGTGCCAACTGTAAAGCAACCTTCCGACGCGTCTTCTTGCAGTCGGCATCGTCACTCTCTTTCTGTTCGTCATCGGTATTATTGTGCTTGCCTTCGTTTTCTGCTTCGTCACGACGTGACCTTGGAGAGTTTGCGCACGTCTGCTGTTGCTGCCGACGCGTTTCCGCCAAGGACGCAGTCGACTTAGGGCACATGCGGACATGGCCCGATTGCTGCAAATGCACAATGCGCGACTTGTGTGAGAGCGCGTCGTTGCTCATTGTGGCATACAATACGCGCTCGTTCTTCTGTCGCTCACGTGTGTGCTCTTGAAAGAGAAACACCGCGAGCACAAAGTCTGCAAACGAGATCGTTAAGGTGCGTGGCTTTAATATTGTCGTCGATGCCATAGCAATCTGCTGTTCATCCTTGTTAGCTTTGCCACTCGGCTCGTACGCTATCGATTTGTTTGGTGCGTCACTTCTATCGGGCTCTGCTTCAGGTGCAATAGCTCGCAGTAAACTGCTATTTAGGTGGCGCTTGTACCACACACTGATTTCTGGCAACGAAAACTCGGGAAAGAACGTCTTCAATGCGCGCCTTAGCACGCTAATCGGCTTGTAGTATGTCGCGTTCACAGGCTCGGTGTCCTCAAAGAAACTCTTTAGTTTCGAGAGATCATGCGTCTTTGTGAGTTGAAGGTACCTCACCAAGAACTCCGCAAAGCTCAAGCGGCTGTCCCCATCGCCATCGGCCTCCCGCAACCACGTGCGTGCTTTCTCTGCCAGCGCCTTGTCGTCAACACTCTTAGTTTTTTCGAGGCTGCGGAACAACCCAACGAGTTCTTGGGCATCGATGCGTCCGCTATTATCTCGATCAGCTTTGGCAAACGTGCCCCGAAGGCCATCGACATCAACACCAGGGACTCGCCAGCGTTGTGGTTGCTGCTGGCGGCGGTCTTCCGATGCTGGTTGCATCGCCAACGACGAAAATGCTGTCGCAAACTGCACAAACGATACGTTGCCCTTGTCGCTATCGTTGGTGCTGTTGTCGTCGCCACCGTGCAAAATCTTTCCCCTCAGCAACGTCTCGACCGCCTGGGCACTAGCGTCGCACCCGAGACGACGCAGCGCGTGCTTCACTTCGTGGAAATCCAGCAACCCGTCGTGGTTCTGGTCCAAGCGGTCGAACGTCGCCTTGAGCTGCGCGACGACGGCGATCCGATCGCGGTCCAACACCGCCAAGTAATCCTGCAATTGACCATAGTCGACACCATGTTCGAGCAACGCGCGATCTTTCAACCGGTCGATGTGAACCAGCAAGCGTTTTCGATGCAGCGGCTGCATGATCCCAAGCAGCAATTGCAGGTCACAGTCTTGCAAATGCAGCAGCATGCACCCATCGACACCATTGCGTGCAAACACGTCGCGGTATTGGGGTAATTCGACGTCCTTTGCGAGCCATCGCAGCACGTGCTCGCAACGCCACTCACTCATCTCTATAGGCACATTCTCCTCGTCATTGTCGTCATTGTTCTCCAACTTAGATTTGCGCCGACATGCATCGCCAACACCAGCTCTCGTGCTTGTGGACGCCTTACTACTGCGTAGTTGTTGGTCTGTATGCGCTCCTTGTTGGGTCACACCTGCCATCTGCGTCTGACGCGCGCGCGGGAACAGCGCAAACGAGCGCGTTTCCTCGGACATACTCTCGCCATTGACCAAGAACACAGGAAAGTCGCCACATCCAGCCATGAACTCGCGGCAAGTGCCACACGGAAAGGGCAACAGTGTGTCTTTCTGGTCGCTACAAATCGCCATGGCCGTCACGACCTCGTCCGGGTCTTCTCCGAGGGCCTTCATGATGGCGGCGCGCTCGGCACAAAGCGTAAACTTGGCATCATGCTGCACACTTTCTATCGTACACGACACGTAGATGTGGTTCCCTGACGTGAGCACTGACGCACCGAGCGGCAGCGCCGAGTGCCGTGCCATCTTCGTCTTGGCTTGCTGAGCCGCATCCAGCAGACACTCGAGCTTCGGAAGTCCTCTTGGGGCGTATGGCGCCTGAAGCCCGCTGTAATGGCGCTTGTACAGCGCACGGCGAGCAGCCAGTTTAGCCTCCTCATCTTGCACTAGTGCATCTTCTTCCTTGTCTCTGGACACAGCTTGTTGCGCATGCCGAATCGCGGTCTTTGAGCAATCGCTCAGCCTGGGGATGGCATTCTCGAGACCATTCAGTGCAGCCATTCCCTTGAGCTTGGCGTTAAGCAGCGTCGATGGCGGCTGGCTGCATGATCGGTGAGGAGCATTGCTGCCGTCGTGGCGATGCCGCTCAGCTGCATGACGTACACTACTTGCCTTGGACTTGCTTCCGCGTCCACGAGATGCCTTGGCGGCATGGAGCCGCGACTGCGCTCGCGCGAGTTGCAGCACGCGGTGCAGGTCGTCGTCCACTTGGTTCATTTACCTGCTGCTTGCATACTCGTTTGTCGCAATGGAGATAAATGGATTGAAAGGCTGCATTTAGGCAACGGCGCGGAGAGGTCCGACATTAGACCATGCGATGCGCATCATCTTGACACCTCGGAAATAGCCGCTTGAAACGTCTTGTAGGTGCCATGAACGCCATCGCTCGTCCAGCGCATTTGCTGGAATCTGCCCTGTTCAATTGAGAACGCAAAAGAGTGACCTCTATAGATGAATTCATATGTATAAATGAATGAAAGAGTAAATGACACCATGCTGTCTATCAGTATCTTTACCAACCTGTGTGTTGGGTATTACCTATATAAATAGAGCCTATTGCGTCAGATAGGAACTCCTCGTTTCTCAGACTCAGGCTGCCGCTCTACAGCGAGTCGTTCTGTCGTGTGCCAATCGAACGCAACAGATGAGCGCGATGACGATGACGACGGCGACGGCGACGGCGGGAGGCGAGAGCCCGATGGAGGCGCTGCAGAAGTACTCGGCGTTCGTGGAGGAGGTGCTAAAGCCGCAGCTCAAGCAGACGCTCGCGAAGCGCGACGAAATCTCGAGCGAGATGGCCGAGTACCAGGAGCTCCTGGTACTCATCCACGACTTCCAGGCCAAGCAAGCCGCGGCGCATGATGACGACGCCGACGAAGAAGAAGAGACCAAGTGCGACAGCGACGATCACAAGCAACAGAAGTCAAAGAGCACGCATTTGATCATGGACCTGGGCCAAAAGTTCCACGTGCGTGCGAAGATCGCCGATCCGACTATGATCACCGTCGACATTGGGCTGCATTTCCACGTCGAGATGACCCTCGAGGAAGCGCGGCAATTCGTGAACCACCACTTGGTGTACCTCACCCAGTACGTATTCCTTTTCTGCATATGGCTGCGCATGCATATGTGTATAAGTGATACAGCATGGAGACTGACGGATGCAATACGGATGCACATCTAGGAAACGCGACGAATGGCAGCAAAAGGCGCGGCAGGTGTCGGACCATGTCAATGTCGTGATTGAGGCGATCCAGAAGCTCGTGGCACTGCAGCAAGTATAGTAAACGTTAGTATAAAGCCCAGAGTTCGACGCGGCGCATTCCCGTACAGCATGTAGTAACCTATGGAGAGCGCGTTTCGCATATACACCCAATGCTATGGGCATAGTTGCAGCCAATGCTTAGGCCCATACAAGGCACCATGAACATGGTTGAAGGGGAAATCAAGGATTTGACTACCGGGAAACTCGATCGTTGACTCTTTGGTTTGTCTTGAGTTTTGTATGCGTGTCCGCACTGGGGAACGACCATCCCGCATTTTGCCCACAAATTTGCATTTTATCTTGGTTTTTGTATGCGTGCCCGCAGGGAACGTCCATTCCGCATTCTGGATGCAAACTTTGGGGATGTATTCCGCATTTTGCCCTCAAACCAGCAAGTGTGGTCAAGTGGAAAAAACGACACTTGATGGCCGTCCGTAATGACTGCCAATGATGACGCTTTGTAAAATGAATGGGTTGAGACTGTGTGGGAGTGTCGCAGCGTGTCAGGGAGAGGGCTCCTCCTTGGTGAAATGGAAAGAAAAGCAAAAGATCTGCTGTGAGCGGTCGGCAGCGAGCGACGCAAGGCGCCAAGCTATTAAGCTTAACGGCAATCTACAGCACCGTTCTTGCGCGTGGACAACATATCTGCATCATTTACAAGACGACGCATGGAGGAAGACGAGCAGCCGCTACTGGGACGAAGACCGCTACGTCACCGTCGTGGTCCACGGCGCACGTCAGCGCTCTCGAGTCGACGAACAACATGGAACTTTGTGAAGGCGCTGGTTTGGAAGAACGTGCTGCTTAAGCGCCGTCAGTGGGCCGCGACGATGCTAGAGATAGCGTTCCCAACGCTGTTTATCCTGCTTCTTGGGTACCTCAAGAACCTCACGGACGACGTCGATGTGCCGACGGGCTGGAGCGATGAGGAACCGAGCATGAGTAGTAGTTCCGACTTCGAAGCGAATGTGCAAACAGCAAACGTGCGTGGCACGTCATATAACCTCTACCAGCCCTTTGGGAAGTTCATTCCGTGGGTCATGGCCGACTTACCACAATTTAGCGTGTATGAGAGCTCGGTGACGGGTTTGATTTTGATGCTTGGCCAGCAGGCTCTTCTCTCTATTGAAAATCGCATTATCGAAGACGATGCTGATGCTCTCTCCTTAGAGGATCGCCGTACGTGTATAGCTGGCATTGCCGTGAAGGGCGCGGTGTCGCTTAACGTGTCGTCACCGAATCGCGTGCCAGAAGCGTGCGCAGGAAAAGTGATACCACACAAGATTGCGATCGTACCTGATACGAGCTTCACGCGCGAGTATTTCATGCAAACGATGGCGTTGTGGTACCCACGTGTAACCCTGTGGAATGATTGGCAAGTGCCATCGTTTGAAGAAAGCGTCATATTTTTCAACTCGACTCACGATCTTGAAGCGTATGTGGAAAGCGATGCCTATGGCGACACATCTGGGCTAGATACTCCGCGCATTTACGGCGCGATCGTGTTTGATGAATATCCAGACGACGATGAAATTGGTTCGTTCGGGTCAATTGAGTATACACTTCGTCTTAACTCGACGCTTAGCAATCGAGGCGCAGTGGGTCGTGTGGCACGTACTGGCGGCAACCCGTCGCCAGTGTATCCTTTTCGCAGGAGCATTGACACCGGCGAATATGTGCGCTACGCTGTGACGGGTTTTATGACCATGCAGACGCTTGTCACACGCTTTGTGACATGCCAACCCGACTGGAATGCAGCAACCAAGACGACGACGGGGGCATGTCAACACTCGCAAGCAACAGCCAAATCCAGCCCCGACCTTGATGCTCGATTGCTTTCGACACTCCAAAACGATGCTCTTATCAATGCAGCGCTGGCAACGTTGCCAAGTACGCGAGCTGATGATATGGGTTTTAGTAACCCCGAGATAGCGCTTTCCCGTCGCCGTGGTCTGCAGTCTGTCGCAATAAATCTACCGCTCGCAAATGTACTTGACCTTGTGTCAAACGAAACAAGAGAAGCCTTGCTCAAACCACTACGCCAGGCACCGCAGCCATACCTCGGCGCATCCGTGGCGCCATTTCCGATCCATGGGTACACCAGCTCTCCCTTTTATGACGATGTGAAGAACGTATTCGCAATCGTATTCATCTTGGCGTATCTCTACGCGATCTCACGAATCCTTGTCGTTTTCATCTATGAGAAGGAATCGCGAATGCGCGAATTCATGAAGATTCTTGGGATCAACGAGAAAGCGATTTTTCTCTCGTGGTACGCCACATACACAGTGATTCTTTGTGTTGGCGCGTGCCTCCAAACGATAGCTGGAACACTTGGGTTGTTCGCGAACAGCTCGGTTGGCATCATCTTCATGTTCTTCTTCCTGTTTGGCATGAGCGTGTTGGCGTACGGCTTCCTCGTGAGCACCATCTTTAGCCGAGCGCGGGCCGGTGCTTTCGTTGGTATGGTCGTGTTCTTCCTCATGTATTTTGTGTCGGCGGCGTTTAAAGCCGAGACATCGGAAGTTGTGAAGACTTTTGGCTGCATTCTCTCGCCTGTGGCACTCACGCTTGGTACGCGTATTCTCGCAAATCTGGAGTCTACGGGACAAGGAGTCAATCTTTCCAACATTGACACCCTGAGTGAAAACTTTCGCTTCAATACGGTGTTGTGGACGTTCGCTTTTGATACAGTTTTGTACACGCTTCTCGGCTTATACCTTGAGAAAGTGGTTCCGAAAGAATATGGCACCAGCTTGAAGTGGTATTTTCCGGTATCCCCTTCGTATTGGAAGCATGCACGCAAGACAGCGCATTTTCGAGAGAAGACCAATCATCTTCAGGCATCCTTACTTGGAAGCGTTGTAGTGGAGCTGAGTCCAAACTTTGAGCCTGTGAGTGGCGAACTTCGCGAGCAAGAGCGAAACGGAGCTGTGCTTTCTGTCCAGAGTCTACGCAAGGTCTTTCCAGTACCTGGTGGCGAAAAGATTGCGGTGCAGGGAATGAATTTGGTGATGTACAAGGATCAGATCACGTGTTTGCTTGGACACAATGGCGCGGGCAAGACGACGTTGATTTCGATGCTGACGGGTATGACCGCGCCAAGTAGCGGAGATGCCACTTTCCGTGGCTTGTCGCTGAGCGGTGATATGGATGAGATTCGTGAATCGCTGGGTATCTGTTTCCAGCACGATGTGCTTTTTGCCGACCTGACCGTTGAAGAACACTTGCTGCTTTTCGGCCAAATCAAGGGATACGTGGACGAAGAGTTAAAAGCAGTCGTGGAGAACCAGATTCGTGAGGTCGGATTGACGGAGAAGCGCCATGTGAAGTCGACCGAACTGTCGGGAGGTATGAAGCGTAAGCTGTCTGTGGCGATTTCGCTGCTCGGTGACAGCTCTCTGGTGTTCCTGGATGAGCCAACGTCTGGTATGGACCCGTACAGTCGTCGTAGTACGTGGGAGATCTTGCTGAACAACCGTAACGATCGCGTGATGGTGTTGACGACCCACTTTATGGATGAAGCTGACATTCTGGGCGACCGCATTGCTATTATGGCTGAGGGCGAGCTTCGATGCTGTGGGTCGTCGTTGTTCTTGAAGAATCGATATGGTGCTGGGTACAACTTGACGCTGGTGAAGGATGAAACAGGCTGCAACGACAACAACTTGATCGCATTCATTCAGTCGTACATTCCAAATGCGCAAGTGTTGAGCAACGTGGGCAGTGAGATTGCGTTCCAACTTCCGTTGGCGAGTTCATCTGGATTCGCAGCCATGTTTGCTGAGATGGATAACCAGCTGTCGACATTGAGACTTTTGTCGTATGGCGTGTCGGTGACGACATTGGAAGAAGTGTTCATCAAGGTGGCTGAAGCGAACGATGAAGATCACCAGCACACTCTGGCAAAAGAAGGCCGAAGTGTGTCTCCTTCCGACACCCCTGTGAGCTCACCTACAAGTCGTTCCGAAATTGTTCAGGACAAGGGTCTTTTCATGGTGCATCTCAAAGCACTGATGCTCAAGCGCTTCCAGGTTGCAAAGCGAGACAAGAAGATGCTGGGCTACAGCACAATTCTTCCGGTGTTCCTTCTTTTTGCCGGTCTTGCGTTGCTGAAGGGCAGTAGCATCACGGAGAACGACCCAAAGCTGGCACTGACGACTGATGCTTTTGCCGACAAGGAAAACACTCCAACTCCGTTCTATTGCCAAGTTGACTCTGGAGACAAGTGGTGCAGTACTTCCATGAGTTCCTCCTTCTATTCTGGCGCCTTACCGCAGCAGATTCCGAACTCGGTGATCACGCAACCTGCATACAACACGAGCGCACCAACTGTCTTTGGGGTAGAATATTCGGATCCGACAATTAACCAGTCTGATGCTACTGGCTACGGGCTTCGACTCGGTGAAGAAGTGTACAAGAAAGGCTTTGGTATAAATCAATCAGTCGTGGCTGGTCAGTACGGTGCGTACTTGATATATGGCGAAAGCAGCAGGAAATTGTTCGGGTACAATATGTTTCTGAATACAAGTTCGACGCATGGCTCGGTAATTTTCAAAGCACTCATGGATCAGGCTATATACCGATTCTTTGGGCCGGCTACATCCGGGAATTCGTCTGCCACGAAAGTTGATTTGAAGGTGAACACACATCCGTTACCGTTGACCAAGGCGACAAGGGCGTTGTTTGGTTCGTTCCTCGCTTTCACGGCTTGTCTATTCATCGTGATCGCGTTTACGTACTTCCCGGCTTCGATTGTGGTGTTCTTGGTGAAGGAGAAACAAGCCGAGCACAACTCGAAGCACCAGCAATTGGTTTCGGGTGTCTCCCTCGGTGCGTTCTGGCTGTCGAACTACTTGTGGGATTTGATGATGTACGCGGTGCCCTTTGTCGCTGCGATTATTCTCATCAAGGCATTCGATATTTCCGCCATGACCGGTAGCAGTGATTGCTTGAGCTGTACTCCGTCGACATTCCCAGCTGTGATCGTGCTACTTTTCCTGTTCGGTATTGCGATTTGCCCATTTACGTACTGCCTGTCGTACCTGTTCAAGGAACACGCGTCATCTCAGATGCACACTATGATCATCAACTTTACGATTGGAGTCGTGTTGATGGTGGTATCCTTCATCTTGAGCGTGCTCGAGTCGACGAAGGACATCAATGCTTGGCTTGTATACATTTGGCGGTTGTCACCACTTTTCAACCTCGGGAACGGCCTGCTGAATTTGGTCCTTCATGAGCTCTTCACGATTTTCGAACCGAAGCAGAAAAAGAGCCCGTTCAGCACGGACATTATGGGCTACGAAATGATATACCTTGGGGTGACGGCAGTCGCATTTGCTACCTTGACCGTTGCCATTGACTATGCGTTGACATTTCCGCGTGTGAAGAATCTACTATCCGGCGCCAAACCAACGAAAACAGAGTCATTTGAACAAGACCTGGACGTTCAAAATGAAGCAGATCTGGTGGCGTCTGGTGCAGCGGACTATGATGTCGTGAAACTGAAGAACTTGCGCAAGGTCTACGGTGGAAAAGTTGCTGTTCACAACTTGTCGTTTGGTTTGAAGCGCGGTGAATGCTTTGGCTTTTTGGGGATCAATGGCGCTGGCAAAAGCTCAACGATGAAAATGCTCACCGGTGATATTGCTCCAACTTCTGGTACTGCAACACTTGGCGGGTTCGACATCTTGACTCAACAAATCGAAGTGCGCCACCAGATTGGGTACTGCCCACAGTTTGACGCCCTCTTCGAACTATTGACTGTCCGTGAGCATTTGGAGCTGTTTGCTCGCATCAAGGGCGTGTCGTCCGCAGATCTGAACGATGTCGTGTCGGACAAAATCCAGCAACTGAACCTCAGCTCGTTTGAACACAAGCTCGCGGGCAGCTTGAGTGGCGGTAACAAGCGCAAGTTGTCGGTGGCGATTGCGATGATCGGGAACCCTCAGATCATCTTCTTGGATGAGCCGTCGACTGGTATGGACCCGGTATCTCGTCGCTTCATGTGGGAGGTGATCGCGAACATCTCTACGCGTAGCAAGGCATCAACGATTGTGCTGACGACACACAGTATGGAAGAGTCGGAAGCGCTCTGTACTCGTGTGGGCATCATGGTCGGTGGTCGCTTGCGATGCTTGGGGAGCGTGCAGCACTTGAAGAGTCGATTCGGCGATGGTCTCGTGTTTGACGTGAAGCTTGCAGCTTTGACCCCGGAAGAGCAGCAAGATCTGATTCTCCAGCATTTCGGGAGCAACGCATTCGTGACGCCGATGGAGCTGAAGGAAAAATGTCAGTCGTTCGGTAACGCTTCGTTAGCTGACCGTATCGTGGCGTCTCACCCAACCGGTTACAACTTGGCCGCTGCGATTGAGCGCGATGGCTTCATTCGTGCGGAAGCGTTCGTGTCGTGGTGTGTGGAAGAAACTCGTTTCGAGGCCTTGAATGATTTCCTGATGAAGGATTTCGGCAACGAGAACGTGATAGTGATCGAGCGCCAGAACGATTTCTGTCGGTTCAAGCTGCGTGGATCGAACGATCAGCTCAAGCTCTCGAAGGTGTTTGCGCTCGTGGAAGGTGTGAAGACGAAGTTGAGCATTCGCGAATACAGCGTCTCGCAGACGACGCTCGAGCAAATCTTCAACCAGTTTGCTGCTCAGCAATCCGAAGAGCAGGGAGTGGCTCGTGGCATGCTGAACATCTCTAAAGTAGTGTGCTAGTAATGCAACGATCAAAATGCGACGTCCGTAACGTAAAAGTATCAAAGGCTGCTGCTATATTTTGTGGCAATGAAAGACGATCTTGAAAGATTACATGACCGCACGGTACGTCACGTATCGTCCGGCAGTCTCACTCGGTCGGATGATCTTGACGACCTGGCCGCGTGTAATGCCGTAGTAGCGCGCGATTGGGTCCGTGACCTGCATGCGCGGCAATTGCGAGTCCTTGATACGGTACCGTTTCAGGAGCGCGGCCTTCTCGTCGCGGTTGAGCACACGGTGCACAGGCACGAGCGTGTGTTCTGTGATATCCACGAGCAGCTCGGTCTCCTTGAAGTGCTCGATCTTGTAGCGCGGCGCCATCTCGTTCAGCGCCTGGCGCGCGAACGGCGTGATGCCTTCCTGCACGACCAGGATCGCTTTGCTCACGTTCTCGTCCTTCATGCGGTTGCAGAACGTGCGGATCGGCTTCACGCCGACCTTCGTATCCTCTGGGAAGAACACAAATAAATTATCACTCGGGTCGTCGATTTTCTCCACCTGCCATAGATATACACGTGTGAGCACGAGCTGTGCTACAAGCCAACCAATGCAAGCAGAACAGACGTACGAGAATGGTCATCATTTCGCGCGTTGGGTTGTCGCCGAACTACAAAACAACACAAAGAGACGCCGCATGCGAGTGAATATCCAAAGGAGCATTGGGACCGACGACAGGGAAAGGAGAGTCTTTCAAGACATGATACCTGGTGCTGGAACGATTCAGGCGTCATCACCAACTCGTTTTCGCTCACAATGTAGCCACTGCATACACCCAGACATACACCCAAGTGTTAGTCCATATATATGACCGTCATACAACTCCCTCCAAGCATACGGCAAAGCACCAAGAAATGCGGCGCCAGCCTATTTCCGGTCTTTTTTTCCCTCAATGTTGCTTGCGGGACAGACGTACCGGTTGTGGAGCATCTTGACGGTGGTCTTGCGCACGCGGTAGAGACGCGACGCTTCTGGAGTGAGTCCCGACATGGCGATAGGCTGATGCTGTTGGCTGTAGGAAGGAAGAGGGCTGCTGCTGCTGCTGTTACGCGCAAGGAGGACGCGCGCGCAGTGGACGATATGGAGGATTGATCGCTTGGCCGAGCGAAAATGTGCTTTTGGGCAGCGCCAGCTATGTGAGTGGGCGCCAAGGGCACACCGCGCACGTCCCGAATTAGAAGGTTCCAACACGGGACACATCTGCTTTTTTTATTGTTTTCGGGATTTGTTTTATTATACTTATTGTTTACCAATTTTAAGAAAACATAAAGATATAAAAAATCACGTTTATAGTAAAGGGCAAAAAGGCCACAGTTTTGACAGGTAGACTCGCTAAGTTAGTACTGTGCATCTCAATAATAATTGTAAGGCAGTTATGTTGTCTGTTGCCTATCAAAGTCTAAAGTGCGCAGACGCAGTCGTCCTCGCACTTACGAAACTGCTGGTGTCGACTGTTGTCGCACACAGTCATTTCCAAAAGCACCAATGGCTTCCTCGTGCTCCTCCTCGTGCGTCGCGCCGGAAGCGCTTGCGATTCTGGACTTCTGGTTCGGCGGCGACCAGAAGGACAACTACCGCGCCAAGTGGTTCCCGCCCGAGGCGTCCGACAAGCAGCGCGTCATGGACGCGACGATCGCCGAGCGCTTCGGCGCGCTGCTCGAGCAGGCGCAACGCCACGAGCTCGAGCACTGGCAGCAGCAGCGTGACACGTTCGTGGCGCTTATCGTGCTCCTGGACCAGTTCTCGCGCCACGTGTACCGCCACGAGAACAAGGAGCAGCTGCGGCGCAATGACGAACACGCGTTGGCATTGGCGCAGGCGTTTGTGGCCAAGAACTGGCACGTGAACTTGGACGTGCCGCAGTTCGTGTTTGTGATGATGCCGATGCGCCACACGCCGACATCCGAGCGACTGCATACGCTGCTGGACACGATTGAAGAGCGCGAGACACTGCAGACGGCGCACATCGACCTGCTCGAGAAATTCCGCCGCACGACGCAGAGCCGCCTGCAGCACCTGCGCGGCGAGAAGACGGTCGAGAGCGACAACGACATCCTGGAGCGCCACTTCATGGTCACGGACGAGAGCGACATGCCAAAGCACCGGCTTTACAAGGCCATGAACGAGTACCTGGTCAAGATGGATGCGAAGAAGTACTCGCACATGGCCGTGTCGCTGTCTGGAGGCGTCGATTCCATGGTCGTCGCGTATCTACTGCACAAGTTGCGTCCACTGCACAACGATTTCACGATCGTCGCCGTGCACTTGGACTACGGCAACCGCGAAGAGAGCCACGCCGAATGCGAGTACGTGCGCAAGTGGTGCGAGCGCTTCGGGATCTTGTTCCACGTGCGCCGCATTGACGAGGTGAAGCGCAGTTCGACCAAGCGCGACGACTACGAGCGCATCTCGCGCGAGATCCGGTACGCGACGTACGCGCAGGTGATGGCGCAGTACGGTGCGCCAGGCATGTGCTTTGGCCACCACCGCGGCGATGTGCAGGAGAACGTAATCTCCAACATGATGAAGGGGCTGAGTCTCCTGGGCCTCAACGGCATGAGCGAGTCGAGTATCGTGAACGGCGTGCGCATCTGGCGGCCGCTGCTGGACTTCGAGAAGGATGTGATCTTTGAGTTTGCGCACCGGTACGGAGTTCCGTACTTCAAGGACACAACGCCAGCGTGGAGCACGCGCGGCAAGTTGCGCAGCCAGCTCGTGCCGCTGCTCCGCGAATTGTACGGCGACGGGTTTCTTAACAACCTGTCGAACCTTGGCGCCGAGTCGACACAGTGCGCTGAACTCGTCGACCAGAACATCCTGGCGCCAATCATGGCGAGCGTCGGCACGTCCGAGGTCGCCGTGTGGATTGACTGCACGCTGCTGGTGAACCAGCCGTTCTTCGTGTGGAAAGAAGTGCTGCGGTCGATCTGCCACTCGATCATGGGCAACAGCATGGTGCGCGAGAAGCCGATCCGCGAGCTGATCATGAAGCTCGCGCGCCACAACGGCACGACGGGCGCCTGGGTCACGCTCAAGAAGGGCAACCGGTCCTACATCACTGCCGACCGCAAGCTCATCATCTTCCGCGACCGCTTCTTCCCGCGCGCGCCGTACACGCGGCCACTCACGACTGTCAATATCAACGAGACGTACACGTTTGGTCCATGGACACTCACGACCTCCGTGCTCGAGAGTGACGACCCCAAGGCTCAGGAACTCCAGGCGCAAGCTCCATTGACCATGTGGGACGTGGTCCGCGGCAACGGCCTCGAGTACGTCTTCCCGAACGCGCCGCAGCTGGTGCTCGACAGCGAGAACCGCCGCCCCGCGCTGCGTACGCTCGAGAAGGTGATCACGGACTTTGTGCCCGTTGTCGCGTCGCGCGGCGCCTTTGAGGATGCGCACGAGGCCGCGAAATGGGTACACGTCCAGCTCCAGTACACCAACCAAGTCACGGAAGACTCTTAACATATACCCTACGAAGTTGTTTACCTTATGAAGCAACTAAAGTGTATTGTTATTTTTTTTCATTGGTTTTTTGTATGCTGGTGCATGGCAAATATACCCTACAGATGTGGCTTCTTTTTCATCCTACGACTTACAAGTCCGACTGGATCAACGGTTTCAAGTACTTTTCGTAGCTCTCGGCGACCTGCGTCTTGTTCAGTGGCTCGTCGGCGGCGCGCTTGACGAGCGCGCGATAGATGTCGCCGTCGTAGCGGCCGATCGTCGAGTTGAGCTCGAAGTCCGTAAAGTCCCAGGCATCAGTCAGCAGCACGGCGTTCTTGCGGATCACCGGCAGCAGGCGCAGGATCTGCTGGCGCACGGCGTCGCCCTGGGCCGAGCTCAGGTAGTTGTCCTCGCGGAAGTCCCCGAGCGAGTTCACGACGAGCCACGCGCCGAAGAGCGCGCACAAGTTGGACACGGCCGTCTTGGATGCACCCACTGGCACGGTCTCGACGCCGTTCACGAACGCCTCGAGCAGCATGAGCTCGGCGTGCGCCGTCGAGGCGCGCGACATGAGCACCATGCACGCGTTGCCGTCGTTGTTCGTGGCCTGCATTTGCTTGGCGAGACGCACGACAATGCGTGCCGCACGCGCTTCGAATGCCTCGAGGAGCAGCTTGAAGTCGCCAAAGTCCTCGGATTTCTGGGCCTTGCAGCGCAGGCTTGGGTCCAAGTACTGCTTGGCACGTGTCAGGAAGCTCGTGCTGTTGCTTTCGTTAGCTTCGTCGTTCTTGTACGGAAGCGACACGAGCACCTTGAGTAGGTAGCGAGCATGCTGCTGCACGAGCACGTCGAACGTGCCTTCGAACGTGTTGGCGCCGACGGTCTCGGCAAAGATGTGACCCAGGTTGCTTGACTGCGTAAAGCCGTGACCACCGCACATGCGACGGCACGTCTCGATGCCGTTGCTCACGTTCACGGCGAGCCACGCCTTGAGCCCCGAGGACACGGCGTGCAACTCCGCGAGCTTGGAGCCGAACGAGCCCTTGCCGCTCTTGATGATGTTGAGCGCCGCATCGTGCATCGTGATCATGGACGTGCCGGCAAAGTTGGCCGCGTACGAGATCGCGATGAACGGGAACAACGCGTTCTGCTGGTTCTGATAGTCGAGCACCTGGAACTCGCCCTTGCCCGAGGGCGTGCGGCCCTGGACACGCGCCGAGCTGAAGCGTGTCGTGATCGTCGCGGCCATGCCCATCGTGCGCGCAAAACTGAAGATCAAATACGCGCGCACCTGCACCATCGTGAGGTACACGAGCTTGTCACTCTTGGGCTTGACGAACGTGCCGTCGGGGAGCACCTTGGCGTACCGCATCATCATGTTCTCGCGCGGGATGCGCACGTTGTCGAACGCGCAGTAGCCGTTGTCGACGCCGTTGAAGCCGACCTTGGGGCCAATGTCGCCGACCTCGATGCCTGGGAGCGGCTCGTGGTTCTTGAGCGAGCGCAACTGCACCAGGAACGCCTGGACGCCGACGTCCTTACCCTCGAGGAACAACCGCGCATGCACGATGGCGTGGTTCGCGGTCTTGCCGAGGCCGCCAGGCCACCACTTGCGGCTCGTGAGCGTTGGCGAGTTGATGATGAACTCTTGCGCGGCCTTGTCGAAGTGCGCTGTGGTCTCAATGCCCTGCACGTTCGAGCCGTGGCCCAACTCGGTCTGTGCGTACGCGCCCGTGATCTTGAAGTTGCGCGCGAGCGGGAGCCACTTTTGCTGCTGCTGCTCGTCAGCCTGGTTCTCGAGCGTCGGCACGAACATGGCGCGGTGCACGTCGATGCCCAATGGCTCGCCCATGGCCGCGTAGAGCGTCTGGAGCTCCCACGGGTCCGTGAAGCCGTGCGCGCGCACGAGCTGCACCCAGTTGTACGCCTTCTTGATGCCAAAGTTGTAGCGCTCCGTGTGGTTGCGGAAGAGCATGTCGCGGTCCGAGAGCACCGGGTGGTGCTCCACAATCTGCAGCAGCTCCTTGCGGCGCGCGTTCTTGGCCGCACCGCCCTGCAAGATGCTTGTGAGCGCTGCGACGTCCACGTCGCCGCCCGCGCGCTCCTTCTTGAGCAGCAGCGGCGCCAGGTCCTTGAGTTCCACACCCGCCATGCTGGAGTATGCGTATGGCGAGTTTTTGTTTGTTGCTGCGCTTGTTGTTGTCGAAGACGAATTCGATACTGGAGCGTGTGTGTGCATGTGCTTGCTTGTGATGGGAGCGGCAGGACTGAAGTTGTTGCTTTAGGTTGTTTTACGTAAGCAGGATGGGTGTGTTTGATCCCAGTTAAACGAGAGATGGGTTATTTCAGTAGACGGAGAACATGGATGGCATAGAGAAAACGATATGAATGGACTGGTGAACGAGGCAAATGTACTGAAAAGAGATTGTTAAGCAAAAAATGCAAACACTATTTTAGCCAATGGAAGGAAGACATGGGCCAGTCTCTGGTTGAAGCGGACAAGAACAGGGCGTCGCCTGACGTGGCAAAAACCTGTTTATGTGGGTAAACACCTGGTATTATTCGTAAAGAGAAGTATCAGATGATATGTCCTACAGTAAAAACCACCGGTACCGATTATTGGAGGGAGATCAACTTGCAGAGCTCTTTCACGTCGGTTTATTTCGGGTCGTTAGCAGTTTCGTGCTTTGGCTGCTGCTGCTCATGCATGTGAGCAGATTGCCATGCGCATGCGTCATGCGTCGATCACAACGCACTCATTATTCGTTATTAACCTCCCAAAGGAATCTCCGAGGCATAGATACCGAATGGATACACATGGCGTCGAAAAGCAATCTTCCTGTGCTTCTTACACGTGACTCAGATTCGGACGTGAATAGAGCAAACTAAGTTACACTGGGAGTAATCTGAGGCAAACGTCATGACAAAACGAAGAAATATCTTGCATTTGCCACTGACCTATGCGTCGCGCTGTCAAGTTTGCAAGGAATGTGAATGGTACAATAATGCCCTTTGTGTGTAGTGACTCCACACCACTTGGTGCTCTACTGAGTCATGATACTTTGGTAGCACGCGCCAATATGATACTTTGCTATCGCATGAAGCTGGCACAAAGTTGCTGCACAATAATACCTGTATCAAGCCGCAGTTTGGCAATGGCACAACTCCGAAATGAAAACAAAGAGAGATTACAAAAGCGCATGTACGTTCTGTGGATGCTCTCTTTACCAAAACTTATCAGAGCTATCCACTAATATAAAAATCTCCTACGGCGGTGAGACGACTCTATCGCTATGTTCGAGACCCAAACGATAGAAAGAGAGATAGAAAATACCATCGCGAGGTGGTTCGCTTACCAGATCACACACTTCTTCTCTGGGTTCATCTTGCTGTTGGCCTTGCACTTGAACGCCTTGGCAAAGTTCTCGTTGTTCATGGTGGCACCGTTGATACGCCATTGGCCTGGCGAGTGCACGTCCGTCAAGAGCTGCGACTTCATCGCACCATCACGGGCCTTGCCACAGAACGTCTGGCCGAAAGCAATAAAGAAGAGTTGGTTGGCTTCCTCTTCGGTGATCTCGGTACCGACAGGCACGACGGCTTCTGGGCTCTTGATGTACTTCTGGTACGCGTCGTACGCCAAGGAGAGACCACCGTTGTCAGCAATGTTCTCCGTGATCGTCAAGTTACCGTTGACGTTCATCAATGGGGAGCCGTCCTCGCCGTTCACCACGAAGCTGCTGTACTCGTCCTTGAGGCACTGCGCGCGAGTGTCAAACTCCGCGCTGGTTTCTGCCGTCCACCAGCTCTTCTGGTTGCCGTAGCCATCGTAGAGACGACCGTTGCTGTCAAAACCGTGCGTGAGTTCGTGACCCACAATAGCACCAATCGAACCGAAGTTCTGCGCTGGGTGGCTCGAACCGTTGAACATTGGAGGCTGCAAGATACCGGCTGGGAACACCATCTGGTTCTTCGATGGCGAGTAGTACGCGTTCACCTCAGCCGCACCCATGCCCCACTCCGTGCGGTCAACTGGGTTGCCAATGTTCTTGAGCGAGTTCTCGAACTGGTCGAGGTTGATCTTTTGGATGTTGTCAAAGAACGCCTCACGGTCCAAGTAGAATGGGTACGTCTTCTTCTGCAACGAGTGGCCAATCAGGTTCGACACCAACGCGAGTTTTTTCTCGGCTTCAGCCTTGGTGGCGGCGTCCAACCAGGACAGCTTCTCGATGTGCTCGTCCATAGCTTCTTCCACGAGCTTGACCATCAGCTTGGTCGACTCTTCGCGCTGCGTGTCGAACATCTTCATGAAGTAGTACTTGCCGATCAAGTCTGGGAAGTACGTTGTCTCACGGGTCACACAGATCGAGGTACGCTCCGAACGCACCTGGGCGCCGTAGATCGCCTTGCTGAACAAGTCAAAGTATGCTTGGTAAAACGAGTCGCTGAGGTAGCGCGCGTTATACGACGTGTACACGAACGTTAAGTACGTCTTCAAGTCCTTCAAGTCAAGGCTGGTCAACAGCTCCTCGACCTTCTCAAAGTATTCGAGCGTCTGGAAGATCACGTTCGACGATTCCGTCAGTTTCGAGTTTTCCAAGAAGCCAAGACCACTTGCGAAAGCACCAAACGAGAGTGGGTACTTCGCAGCGGCATCACTGTACTTGATTGGGTTGTAGTAAAAGTCTGGCGCATCCGAATCCGCGAGGTTGTACAAGATGTTTACGATCTTCTGTTCGATCGAGATGACGGTGTCCGCAACCGACACCGATGGAGCTGGTGTCTTCTTTCCGCCTTGTTGTTGCTGCTGCTGGCTGGCATTCGGGTTGTATCCAGCGAGTTCCAGCACCTTGGTAATGTACGTGCGATACGCAGCTTCGTACTGTGGGAACGCGTCCTCCAAGTAATACGACGCCGATGGAAGCGTGAGGTCACTCGTTCCGATGTTGAGCACGTTCGTGGTCGCGTCCTTGTCGTCAGCGTACACACCGAAGCCCGTGAACATGCTCGGTCCAGTCTTGGCGATGTCACCAGCAACCTTCAACAAAGCTTCCTTTGTGGCCGCACCAGAAATCTTCGTGATCGTCTTTTGCAATGGCTTGCTGCCGAGCTCGTTGAGCTTGTCCATGTTCAAGCACGAGTCCCAGAACTCACCGACCAGCGGCCAGTCCTCCTTGACGATTTCCTGGACCACGAGATCGTTACGATCGCCGATGGTCGAGAACGAGTAGTCGACGCTCGTGTCCGAGGCAGGGATGATCGTGTTCTTGACCCACGAACCGCACGTGTACTGGTAGAAGTCCTCGCATGGGTCCGCCGTGGTGTCGAGCAAAGTCGCGACCGTGCTTGGGAAGGCAGCGCTGGCCTTGTTGGCGCCGAGCGCGGCAGTCGCGATGGCAGCGGAGACGAAGAGCTTCATGGTACGTTTCGGAAGGGAGGGGGTCTTGAGTATTTCAGAGCGAAATCGGAAGTGAACAGCCTCGGTTCGTCTGCAAACGAGCGCAGTGCGATGACAAGGAACGAGAGAGGACGAAGGAGAGGAGATCCACAAAAATGTGTGCGGAATACTGATCCTGTCAATGAGCCGCCCTGGCGAGGTGAGCGTGCACGCGGCGGCTGGACGATGTTTGCGTTCAACAAGTGTGTCGTGGATCAGCCACGAGTGACAGAAACCAGCCTCCTTGCCCAGTCAACCTCGCCCATCCTCCTTGTTGTTGCACACGGACTTTATTTTCAAGTGGGAGGAGATGTACAGCCTCAAATTAGACCATCGAGTGAGTGATTAAGTATCATTCTAGATCGAACTAAATTAACGCGGGCTGTAGGCTATTAAAAATAATAACTTATGTTGCGTGCTGATTTGTTTTACGGTGGTGATCTTTTTGTGGATGGAGCCTTTGGCTCTATGTTGGATCCATCTCGATAAATGCCAAGTACATATAGATGCCAAGGTGTTTGCTCGTCCTTGCTTGGTTGAAAGGGAAACGAAACACAAATTGGCACCCACGTCACATCCCGTCCACCTCTTCACGAGCACGGTGTTCCACTGTTCCACGAGCTGAAACTTGATGGGAACCACTCCTGTCGGCTGTAAATGGATGAGTCGCTGGGTTCCGAGAAAGAAACGTGAGCAAGAAACGGGACATTGTCGCTTTCTGTGAACGAATAGAGATCCCAGGAGTCATTTCGTGGAGGCAAATCGACAACAGTTCTCTTCCTGTACGACTGCTGTGCACTCTTCTAATCCTTGGCCTCCGCTTTCGTGTAATGATCAAGATTGCAAAGAAGCTGATCGGTCTTTATGAATTGCACGCCCACCACCCACGTAATGATCACATGGGTATGAGGATTATTTTATTATGGCTATGCAGGTCGCGCCGTCGGTGGCAACAATCGGAAAAGCAGCGCTCACAGACCCAGATTCATATAGCGCCCGAGAAAAAGCTTCTCTCATAAATAGCTCGGACATGTCGTTCAAGAAGAAGACTCTGGCATCGGTGGCTTAGCACCGAGAAAAGCCGCTACTGTGCGCTATAGGGTATGAACACGACACCCGCACAAAAATCCAAGTGCACGCTCTCAGGTAACAACGGCTCAGCCCGTCTCGTCTGCCCTTGCACCCGAGGATTGCATCGTTTATGCGCCCAAACTCAGATTTGCCCACGACGTTACAGCCGACGAAGAGCTCCAGATCGTTGATCGCGAACCGAATACCTGTCACTCGAGGAAACTGTCATGTCAACGAAACAACGAACAGAAAACGGCGCTTTGAGGACCACTTGGCAAAATGAGGGTGAGAATGACTGAATTAATATCACACTCTCGGATACAAAAAGTGATGCACCTCAAATTGAAGAACGAACTAGTTTCGCGATTCCATCGTTCCTGAAGCTGTGTACGAGAGGGGGACAATGTGTGGTGCCATCTCCA
>GL376635.1:275220-292476 GCA_000143045.1 Globisporangium ultimum DAOM BR144 | reverse complement strand
AACAGCAATGCGATGCGTGCTTACCAAATGACGGGGCAAGCTACACATTCCATTCCGCCTTGTTTTACGGTCTTGCTTGACTACCCCGATGCCCTATTCACATGTTCCGTTGTTCTTCTTGTTACACCTCCAAGTTGCGCAAAGAGTTTGTTGGATGATGTGTGGAATGGTTGTTTTATGTTTCTCCGCATGAAGCCAAGAGTTGAACGAGGGTCCAGCTTCCACTCTGCTCCCTTGGACAAGGGCCCTTCCCATCTTCTCAGCACAGATGAGGAAGTCCTAATCGAGAGTCTAGGGGTGAGATCAGCGCTTAGTTCAAGCAAGAAAGCAGACTAACTGTATGAGAAGGAGAATGAATGAGAAAACGCATCTTCAGAGTGGACCGAGCAGTCAGTTCAAATGTTGTTTCTGTCAAAGTTGTGCTGCCCTGAGCACCTTGTGTTCACCAGCTGAAAAGATCATGTGCAACAGTAAACTCTGCCATGGAGGTCTGTCCTCGCATTGGAAACTTGAGTACGAGCGCATACTCTTTTCTGGAGTGCCTTTTTTTCTCAGAAGATCCTGAAAACCACATGGCTTTCAACCTGTTGACACGATCTGGTTCCTTGATGTGCAGTGGACGGTCTCACTTTGCATCGAGACGAATGCCGCATCTGTGCCAGCACACTGCATTCCTATTTTTTTTCAGATCGACCAAATTAAGGTCCGAGGCAAGATGGCGAGAAACAGAATGCATAGACATTGTGCCGATTTGTAGAGCTTCCTGATGACCAGAAGGCTTGATATACGAAGCAAAGCGGAATCACAAAATATGCATTTTACGAGTTTGAAAATGTTATCTACTCTTTCTCGAGAAAAGAACACAGAATACATCACGCAGAATGTCAAAATCAGCTACATCGAGCCAAGAAAAGAAAATGGTGGTCGGTGCGCTGCGCTCAGCAACGATGCTTAGTTCAGGATACCCGAGACAGCGCCAGCCGAAGCACGCTTACCGTCCAGACCCTTCTTGAGGTAGCACGCTGGGGTGCCTGGGTTATCGTTCATGAACGTGTACCCCTTGCAACCCGACGTTTGCGCACACTTGGCACAGCAGTCCGATGGCGAACCGCCGTACACGACGCTCAGGTCGTTGCCATAGAAATCAGTATCCGTGAACTGCTGGGAGCACTGGGCAGGCTTCTGCATGCACTGATAGTAGCCAGGGTTCCAAGCCTGGCAGTAGAAGCCCGAAGGACAGCACGTCGTGCCTCGGCTCGAGCCACACGAGCCCCATGGAGCAGTCGTGCACGCAGGCTTTGGGTTAAGCACCTCTGCAGACACAGCGCCAACCACAGTACGCTTGGAACCGATGCCAGACTTGAGGTAGCACGCTGACTTGCCGTTGCTGTTGTAGTTGACAAACGTGTACGCCTTGCAGCCCGCCGTGTCCGCACACTTGGCGCAACACTCGGAAGGCAAGATACCGACCACAGTTTCCAAGTCATCGCCGTAGAAATCCACGCTGACCTGTTGCGCGCCGCACTGCTGAGGTTGAGGGCGACACTGGTAGTAGGTCGGGTTCCATGGTTGGCAGTACTCACCCGACTGGCAGCAACCAGCGCCGTCACGGTCGTTACCGCACTGAGCGCCGGAGCTGGCGCAAGAAGGAGCTGGCGCAGTCTCCAAGACAACCGCCGACACCGCACCAGACACCTGACGTCTTTCACCAGTGCCGCTCTTCAAGTAACATGCCGAGCGACCGTCTGAGTTGTAGTTCACAAACGTGTACGCCTTGCAGCCCACAGTCGTGGTACACTTGTCACAACACTGCTCAGGGAGGAGGCCGTAGACAGTGGTGAGATCAGCCCCGTAGTAGTCAAATCCAACTTCTTGCTTGCCACACTTGGCAGGGATGGTACGGCACTGATAGTACGTTGGGTTCCATGGTTGACAGTAGTCACCAGAAGAGGCACAGCAGTTAGCGCCAGCTTGCTGGTTACCACAGTAAGCGCCGGTTGGCGCGCACGAGGCTGGAGCTGGGGTTGGAGCAACCGTTGTTGGAACTGGCGCCGGAGCGACACTTGTTGGAATTGGCGTTGGACTGACAGTGGTTGGGACTGGCGTCGGCGCAACAGTTGTTGGCACTGGCGTCGGTGCTGGAGTCGAAATGCCACTGCACGCGGTCGAAACTCGGTCCAACAAGTCCGATCGGTACTGAATGCGAGATCCGAGGTTCACCGTACACTCCGTCGGGTTCGCTGCAAGCGCAGCGCCAAACACACGCGAACAAGCCGCGCTCGCACAGATCTTTGGCAACACCGCATCCGATGGACGCGACGGAGGAATGAACGCGTAGCCAGATTCACTCGAGCACGCGAGCAAGTCCGATGTGATCGTCACAACCGGAGCGATCGTCGTCGTCGAACACAGTGCACTCAGCGTCGGCGTTGGCACTGGCGCAGGAGTCGGAGTCGCCGTGGTCGGCGTCGGAGCAACGGTCGTTGGCGTTGGCGCAGCAGTCGTCGGAGCTGGCGTAGGTGGAGCCACGCCAGTCGCACAGTACGTCGTCACGCGATCCAACAGGCCAGAGCGCAACTGGACGCGGCCGCCAAGCGGGATCACACACTCGACAGGGTTCGTCGCCAGCGCGGCCGCGAATGCCGCGGTACAGCCACTATTGACACAGATAAGGTCCATCTGAGCTGTCGTTGGTGGGGCTGGCATCGAGATGAACGGATACTTGGTGTCGGCAGCACACTTGATGAACGCTGGGCTGGTCAACACGAGCTTGTTCACCTCAGCAACATCGCACACTGGCACTGAGGTGGTCGGAGTAGGCACAGGCGTCGTTGGCGCAGCCGTGATTGGAACTGGGGTTGGAGCAACCGTCGTTGGAACTGGCGTTGTCACAGGCGCCGGAACGGGAGATGACGATGGAGACGTCGGCGGAACCGTCGGCACCGACGCGCCATCCGCCAGAAGCGTCATCGAGAACGGGTAGTGGTCGCTATCATAACCAGTGCACGACGGCTGGTACAAATCGTGCTCGATCTTCGCGCCAGTCACCTGGCCCACAAGCGAGTTCGACACCAAAATGTGGTCCAAGATGCTCACCTCCGTGTCCACGAACTGGCAGTCCTCGTTCTGGTCCCACCACTCCGAGTACCGCTCCGACTGCGGCAGCAAGCCAGACACCTCCGTCATCGTCGTGCTAGCCAGGATGCCCAGCACGTTACTGATCGGCTTGTTGCTGTTGCGGTCTGGGTACACCTTGGAGAAGTCGTTCAGGTCACCCGAGAGGATCACGTGGCGGTCGTTGAGCAGCTCCGTGCTCGCCAGACCAGCTAGCACCGTGGCTTGCGCTTCACGGTCGAAACAACGCTGCGCATTCTGGGGGTTCGCCAGCAAGTGCGCTCCGACCACCGAGATCGGCTTGGAAAAGCCGCTCACGTTGAACGTCGTGTAAAAGTGCTTGGACACACCCTTCTTTGATGAGATGCCCGACGCCGTTGGGCACGTCGAGTTGCTCACGGGGATCGCCGCCGTCGCCTCCGTGCGCTTCAGATCCACGATCGGGTCCACACGCGTGATGAGAGCCGAGTTCTGGCCCGTCGCCGTGTCCGTGCCGCGCACCAGGTACGGCTTGTACGTCGAGTCACCGAGCGCGGCGATCTCTGCGATCAAAGCTTGCAACGCGAAGCAGTCGCCGACTTCGTTCAGTTGCACGATGTCCGAGTCCATGGTTTTGATGTTCTGGGCCACCTTCTTGATGTGCTGGCGCGCGGCATCGACGGTCGTCCACTTACAGTCGGCACCAGGACACGCCAGACTCGACGCGTAGTCGTTGACGAACATGAACTCGGCGTTGTACGTGGTGTACTTGAGCTTCGTCTTGTCCAGACGACGATCTTCAGGCTTGGCTGGCGCAGTTGGACAGTTGACGAATGCGGCGTCGGCTCGCTCAACCGCGAGGACTGCGGCCGCAACGAGTGCGGCCGCAGCAGTGAGGTACGAGACCGCCACCATCGCCGTCTGCTTGCTGGGATGCGTGAAGGCGACACGAGTGTCTCTACGAGCGCAAAAGCGAGAATGAGCGCTCTCCAGCGCCGACGACACCAAAAGCGTCTGGTGACTGACTGGTTGGCTCTGCGCGATGACCCACCATCCCCGGAGCCCATCCAACTCCCTTTACACGCATGCATAGAAGAGGATTTGATGGGATAAACCCGGCGAATCTTCCTTTCTAACTTCTGATCAAGAGTGGCACATTGGTGAACATGGACCTGGATGGGGGGAGATTCCGTATTGCACGCAATAATGGAGCCAATACAAATTCGCCCATCTTGAGGCATATGTGTGATGACGCGAAGCTGAAAACCTCTCGTGCCCGTTTGCGAAAAGTATCGATACAATATTCGATGCTTTCGAAAAAAAGAAGTATCGCTGTAATACAGCGAGACCGGGTCATTTCGCTGCCAAACCGATTGAAACCTCAGAGCGATCGAGAGTCCATCTCCCTCTCCACTGGACAACAAGACACGCATGATCGCGACACCTATGCGCAGATGGGACGTTACCAGAGATCAGCATGCGCCATCAAAGATTCGACACCGCGCGCAAGTACTATAGAATACAGAAACCAGTACACTCTCGTTATGTTTAGGCCGTCGGTATCTCCAATGTAGGTGCATTGTTAATGTGGGAAACACACCGTGATCGTCCCAATTTAATTTGGTTTGATGGGTATGATGTCGCCATGTACGCTTTCTGGTATTATATTTTATACCCGAGACTCGACTGACAGACACAATGGTGACACAAAGCTGGTCGATGGTCTGTCTGTCAGAGACCAGCCAGCCAGTCAGCGGAAGGGTATCCGTGGATTGTCTCTGTCCCTCGATGCTTGTCAATCAATCTCCGTGGGTTCTAGGGATGGGGGGAAAGGGTAGATACCGAATTAAACATCCGTACTTGAATATCTGGAAGCACGTGAATATACTAGTAATAGCGCAAGAACTGGTTGGTACATATCGACTTTAAACGCCATTGCTTGATCTATCTACTGGAGTCTGACACTGCGGCGTCGTAACAATCTTACAGCAGATGTCTGTCAAACCTGTTTTGTTGCTGATTTTTTAAATGCGAAAAGGGTGTTTAAACAGTGAAGTATTGTATGTACCCTCTGTGCTTTTTTCGTCGTTTTATATCCGATCTCACAACTTCAAATCTCGCTTCAACGAGTCTGAGTTGCATGCAACACATAGAGAAGCCATTTCTTAGAACCACTACTAATGCGAATTGTACAGTACCTCTACATCGTTCGAATCTCCTTCCTTGAGTGCACGAGATTCACTTGGAACTGTTTTCCCATAAAATACGCAAATGGTGACGTTTTCTGAATCGAAACTGCAAACGAAGAGAGCTCCTGAATGTGAGTCTGGCGTACTGTATTTATGGAGCTGTCAAATGCACAATAAAACTGTAAACTTGATGCTCTCGCCAGCAATGAATGCCAGCCACACGCTGCCACCAGTCACGCATTCAACACCGCGCAGTCCATCTCAGCGACGAGGGAGGTTCAGAAATGCTCGAAACTGGCCAGGATAGAGTGTTCCCTTCACATGCTGGACCTCGAAGGCGGTTGATTGAGACTCTAGGTGCATGCTTTTTGATACACTTTGGCAAATCTCTGTCACAGGCTTGACTGCCAGCTTGGCCCAAACGAGCTTGCATCGTCATTCGTAAGAACCGCCAACACCGAGTCGTGCGCCCCATGGCTCTGGTGACACAAGCGGATGGCAATGGCGATCGCCTTCGCCATCTATCCACTGATAATTTGCACCAAGTATGCACACATATATCATTGTCAGGTACACCACTTGTCCATTTCTGGCTTCGCGAAGTTGCCGTCTGGGAGCACCTTGACGTAGCGCATGAGCATGCTATCACGTGGGATGCCAAACGTGCAGTACCCGTTGTCGATCGCATTGAAGCTGACTTGCGGATCGATGTCGCTGACTTCGATACCTGACAATGGCTGGTGATCTTTTAGAGAGTGGATCTGCACCACAAAGGCATGTACGCCAACGTCTTTGTCCTCCAGGGGCAACCGTGCATGCACGACGGCGTGTGCTGCGGTTTTGCCGAGCCCTCAAAGCCACCGCTTGCGACTTGTTTGAGTTGGTGAATTGGTAATGAACTCCTGCGTTCCTTGTCGAAACGCGCGGTCGTCTCGAGTTCCTGGATATTCGAGCCGTGGCCCAACTCCGTTTGCGCATACGTCTTCAACCAGTCGCACCCTGTTCTGGTGTGTTCTGAGTTTCACCGCCACGGAGCAAGTTCGTCACGAGGCACAATTGCGCAGCGTCGAGATCGCCTCCAGCGCGCTCCTTCTTGAACAGCAGTGGCGCCAGATCTTTTAATTCCACCGCCGTCATGACCTCTCAGGCATTTTATTCGGTTGTCTGGGGGTGGAGGCTGACGATTGGAAAGTGATTGTGGCAGAGTAGGTTGGAGGAAGCACTCTGTTAGTCCCATTCTCGTATTTTGTATAATTGCTGCTCCTGGTTTTGTGAGGTTGCTACGTGAAATAAATGCGGGTTGTATGATGATACGGTCGATTGGGAAAGAACCGAGCCAGGTGTTGAAGTTGCTCTCTCTGTCTCTTAGCATATATGACTTCAGATACATACGTGTGGTGTTGGACCCCCGTCAAAGTTCGCTATAGTGCAACTTCAAGTCTTCACACACATATGTACTAAGTCCGAATTCTTGATACCCGCGTGTTTCTATGCGCAACTGAACACTGTCAATAGATGGTATCTTTCAAAACGCGGCCTCATCCCACCTCTGTTGACTGTAAGTCTCAATCACTAGAGGCGGAATGGTGACTTCACCATAATACTCGAAGAGCAATGGGTTGAAGCATCACCTGGCATCATGTGAGGGATTTCAGATTCATGCTTCGACTCGTTGCCAAGGGTCTCTTACAGCAAGTACCTGGGATAGCACGATACGCACAATTGGAAATGAGCCCAACACGGTGGGTGGCTGCGATTTATCGCTGCTTGTGAGTTGGCTCAACGGGCTTGGCCCACCTAGGATGACAATCACTGCTCCCTGCAGCCATCAACTTGACCGCAAAACCATTTGCTCATTCTTCATTTCACCCTCAAGTATCAAGACCACCCACCAACCACCTTTCTCAACCTACTCCCCCAGCCATGAAGCTCGCTGTCATCTCCGTAGTATTTGCTGTCGCCTCCTTCAAGACGGCCAATATCGTGTTCCCAAGCACGGTCCTGCCTCTCATGGACACGACGATGGACCCATGTGACGATTTCTACCAGAGTACTTGTGGTTCTTGGATCATCAACACGGTGTTTCCAGACGCAGAGGTGAACATCGACTACACTTTCTCCACCATCACCGACCGGAACAACCTTGTGATCCAAGCAATCGTCAAGGAAAACCTGCCGTTTGTGGGCGAGCTTTGGGGATCGTGCATGAACATGGACGTGCTCACAACACTTGGGAGCAAGCCCCTGCGAAAGACCATCGTCAAGATTGCTGCGTCGGCAACCAAGGTCGCTGGCGAAATCGCGCAGATCGGAGAGCTTCAGTGTTAGCGCTGACGAGAAGAACGCCAGTGTCAATGCTCTTTACATCAGCGAAAGCGACCTCACGCTCCCAGATGCCTAGTACTACCTTGACGATGCATTCCCAGCGTACGAACAAGCGTACCGCACGTACATCACCAAGATCCTGAACCTCGCTGGTTACGACCCGAACGCTGGAGTGAAGAAATCGGATCCAGTGTACGCAGCGAACGCCGTGATTCAAATTGAAAAGAAATTCGAAGGCATCGTGTCTAATCTCGGCGAATCGGACGACCTATATTCCTATTACAACTCGATCAAGTACAGCAATGCCGTTGCCAAATATCCACTCTTGTTTGGAGCGTTTGCCGGCGGTCTCGGCTTCTTGGGGAACTCGAAATTCACTCAGTCATCGAACGTGGTCTTCCACTCGCTGGCATACTTTGCCAAGGTTGAGAAACTCGTAGCTTCGCTAGAGCTGAAAGATCTGAAGACATACTTGGCGTTCCTGTACACGTCGTACAACGCGCGGTACGTCAGTGACGACTTTGGTTAAGCGTACTTTGACTTTTTCAGTAAGGCTTTCTATGGGGCCCAGGTGCGTTCGGATCGCACCACACTCTACGTGACCCGTGAAATGACGTATTTCCCTGACTTGGTTGGCGAGTACTGCATGAAGGTACTCGACACGAAGCGAGAAGAATCGACCAAGCTTATGTTGAAACTCGTGGAAGACACCATGGGGAGCATATTCAAAAGCTCTCTTGGTTGGACACTACGACCAAAACCGAAGCTATGAAGAAACTGGCAAAGGTCTCCAACTTGATCGGTTATCCTTTGCAAAACAAGACGTACCCGTTCACGCTGGATCGGAAAGGTTTCTTTGAGAATATTCAAAAGATCAACCAGAACAACTTCGCCATTTCCGACAAGAAACTCGGCAACCCAGTGGGCTGAACCGAGTGGAAGATGACTGCGTCTGAAGCGAACGCGTACTACGAGCCAACAAATAATCAAATCGTGTTCCCAGCTGGAATCTTGCAGCCACCAGTCTTCAACGGCTCGAGCCATCCAGCACAAAACTTTGGCGCCATTGGGGCTATCATTGGCCACGAACTCACACGCGGATTTGACAGCGATGGACATCTCTACGACGGTGACGGTAGCCGAAGAACGAGCTGGTGGACGCCATCCACAAGCGCCGAGTTCGATGCCCGTGCGCAGTGTCTCAAGGACGAGTACAGTAACTTTGTAGCGAGCGGCGAAGATGGGTCCCCACTCGGCAACGTTGATGGGAACCTGACGATCACGGAAAATATCGCTGACAACGGCAGGCTCTCCTTGGCGTACGACGCGTACCAAAAGCGCATAAAGAGCCCAGAAGCTGTTGTACCTGCTGGCACCAACATCATCGAAGCAGAAACCAACCAGTTGTTCTTCATTGCTTTCGGCCAAACGTTCTGCGGCTAAACTCGTGACGCGGTGATGGAGTGGCTTCTCACATCGGATCCGCACTCGCCTGCTCAATGGCGCATCAACGGTGCGACGGTGAACAACGACGACTTTGCCAAGGCATTCCAGTGCAAAGTGGGCAGCAAGATGAGCCCGGAGATGAAATGCGTGATCTGGTAAAACCATGTTCGTGTAGTATGTTGTTTGCGCTCGCATCAATTGCGGCCTTTTGTGTTTGTTTGCAGCGGTAGGACTGAATGCTAGTAATCATTAACATTCGATTTCTACAAGCTCGCCTGGATCAATGGCTTTAAGTACAACTCATAGCTTTCCGCCACTTGGGTCTTGTTCAGAGGCTCATCAGCCGCACGCTTCACCAGCGCGCGGTAGATGTCACCATCGTATCTACCAATGGTCGAGTTCAGGTCAAAGTCGCTAAACTCCCACGCATCGGTCAAGGGCACCGCGTTGCGGCGAACAATGGGCAGCAGCCGTGCAAGCTGTTGGCGCGCGAGGTTAGCCTGGGCCGTCGAAAAGTAGTCGTGGTCGCGGAAGTCATTCAAGTTCTGGACGATGAGGGAAGCGCCAAACAGTCCGCACAGGCTCGATACGGTATCCTTTGCGGGACCAGCAGGGAAGGCCTCGACGCTCTTTGCGAATGTTGAGACCAATAGCAGCTCAGAGTGCGCGGTGGAAGCTCGCGTCATGGTGATCATGCAAGCATTGCTGTCGTTGTTCGAGTCGCGCATTTGTTGAGCGAGCGCAACAACGATTCGCGTCGCACGAACTTTCAAAGCTTCAATCAGCAACTCCAAGTTATCGAGGTCTTCCGGTCGCTGTGCTGAGAAGCGCAACGTCGGGTTGAAATACTGCGACGCCTGTGCTAGAAAGCCCACCGAACTGTTTGGACTCAACGTTGAGCGCTTACCAGTTTGGAGCGCCAAGAGCACCTTGAGCAGATAGCGCGCGTGCTGCTGCACCAAAACGTCCATCGTACCCTCATAGGTCGTTGAGCCGACAATTTCAGAGAAAAGATGGTTCAAATTGCTCGATAGTGTGAACCCGTGGCCTCCACAACTGCGACGAGCCGCCTCGATGCCGTTGCTCACATGGTCCGCGAGCCAGGCTTTGATCCCCGACGAGATGCCGTGCAGCTCTGCCAACTTTTCTCCGAACAAGTGTTCCTCACCATTTGCAAGAAGCTCCAGCGCCGAGTCGTGCATCTTGATCATAGTGTTGCTCATGAAGTTGGAGGCATACGAGAGGGCGATGAGCGGGAACAGCACGAGCTGCTGATTTTGGTAGTCAAGCACCTGGAATTCGCCTGCGTTGCTACCGGAACCCTTGCGGCCTTGTACACGAGCAGCGCTGAATCGAGTGGAGATCGTGGCCGCCTTTCCGACTGCGATACTCAGGATTTGCAGCAAGTACGCGCGCACGTACACCATCGTCAGATACACCACTTTGTCTACTTGTGGCTCCACAAACGTTCCATCTGAAAGCACCTTGACAAAGCGCATGAACATGTGGTCACGCGGGATATGTACGTTGTCGAACGCGCAATATCCATTATCGATGGAGTTGAAGCCGACTTTTGGACCAATGTCGCCGACTTCGATGCCTGGCAATGGCTGGTGGTCCTTCAACGAGCGAAGCTGCATCATGAACGCATGAACACCAACGTCCTTGCCCTCGAGGAACAAACGCGCATACACAATCGCATGCGTGGCTGTTTTGCCGAGGGCGCCAGGCCACCACTTGCGGCTCGTGAGTGTCGGTGAGTTGATGATGAACTCTTGCGTCGCTTTGTCGAAATGCGCAGTCGTTTCGATTCCCTGGACATTGGAGCCGTGGCCCAATTCCGTTTGCGCATACGCGCCGAGGATCTTGTAATCAAGCGCTGCTTGCAGCCACTTTCCCTTCTGCTCATCAGTGGCCTGGGTCTCAATCACAGGCACAAACATGCCGTCGTGCAGATCGAGCGGCAAGTTCTCTCCCAGCGCCCAGCGCAGCTCCTGAATCTCCTCCTGGGTCGTGAGCTTGTGCTTGGTGATCAACTTGATCAGCGTCGCCACCTTCTTGATGCCAAAGTTGTACCGCTCCGTGTGGTTGCGGAACACCATGTCGCGGTCTGAGAGCACCGGGTCGTCCTTGACGAGCTGCTCCAGCTGCTTGCGTCGCGCATTTCGGGCGACACCACCACGGAGCGTGTTGGTGACAATCGCCAGCTGCGCAGCGTCCAGGTCGCCGCTCGCGCGCTCCTTCCGGAGCAGGAGCGGTGCCAGATCCTTCAGTTCCACCGCCATGTCGGACTTTCCACCGTCTTCGGTTGCTGGTTGCGCTCGAGATCGCAAATGCCGGTCGACCGACTGCACATTATTATTGTCGACACCACCTCTGCCATGCGAACGCTATTATTTTGGGCTGTACCGAAAATGAATCCTTGAGGATAGTGAACAGTTGGGGATTTTAGAGTGGAGCGGATCTGAGTCGTCCCGTTGACACACCTCAACTGCTAAATCCGCGATTAGCATGACTGCAGTGATGACCTGGTAGGTTTGCACAGAATACTTCAAATACGCACAGTTTATAAATACGCAACTAAAGCATCTTCATTTTGTTCGTAACGATGTTCGTAACAGTGTTGCCGTCAACACTTGATACCGAGCTTCAACTTCAAACACCTCAGGACTCTTGAGGAGGATTGGGGGGGAGGGGGTTGTCCTCGCAGGATTGAGAACTTTGCTTCTACCAAAGGCTTTCGGAGCAGCATATGAAAGCCTTCGCCGCGGGGATGATATGCATGCTGGTGAAGTTTATGCCGCTCTCTCGTTCGCTTACCTGATCTCACAAACCAGGCACAAACTTACAAATTGGACTGGATCAAGGGCTTGAGGTACCTCTCGTAACTCGCCGCGACCTGGGTCTTGTTCAGCGGCTCGTCGTCGGCGCGTTTCACAAGGGCGCGGTAGATATCCCCGTCGTAGCGACCGATTACCGAATTCAGGTCAAAGTCGCTGATATCCCAAGCGTCTGTTGTCAAAACCGCGTTCTTGCGCACAATGGGGAGCAACCGGACCATCTGCTGACGCGCAAGGTCGCTCTGAGACGACGATAGGTACTCTGCGTCCCGAAAATCGCCCATGCTCTTGACAATCAGTGAGGCGCCGTGTAATGCACAAAGGCTTGCCATGGCATCTCGGGTTGGTCCCGCTGGAATGGCCTCGACGCCATTTGCGAAAGCACTCACCAGGAGAAGCTCCGAGTGAGCTACCGAAGCCTGAGTCATCAGCACCATGCACGCGGTACCGTCGTTTCCTGTCGCCTGCATCTCTTTTGCCAGCCGAACGAGGTTGCGTGTTACGCGCACTTCAAACGCCTCCAACAGCAGACTGAAGTCACCTCCAAAGTGCTCTGCCTTGACAGCACTGCAGCGTCGACGCGGATCTGTGAGCTCCGCAAAGCGAGCGAGGAATTCCACACTGCTGCTGGTTTTGTTACTCGAGCCGAGCATTGCCGCTGCGGCTTCCGGGTTTGCTTGGACCATAGAGAGCGCTTTGAGCAAATATCGAGCATGCTGCTGTACCAGTACGTCGAACGTTCCCTCGAAAGTGCACGCACCAACGATCTCGTTGAAGATATGGTTCAAGTTACTTGATTGCGTGAATCCGTGGCCACCGCACATGCGACGGCAAGTCTCAATGCCGTTGCACACCGCGTCTGCAGTGTATGCCTTCAACCCACAGGAGATGGCGTGCAGCTCAGCCAGCTTCATTGCGAACATCGGGTCATCGCCTTTGATACTGTCGAGCGCTGAGTGGTACATGTCGATCAGGAACCTACCCGAGAAATTGGTTGCATACGAAAGACCGATGAGTGGGAAGAGCGCGTGTTGCTGGTTCTGGTAGTCGAGCACTTGGAACTCGTCGTTACCTCGGGGCTTCCTTCCCTGGACACGTGCCGCGCTGAATCGAGTCGTGATCGTCGTGGCCGATGCCAAGCAGAAGGACATGGTTGTGAGCAAGTACGCCCGGATCTGAACCATGCCAAGATACAGCAGCCTGTCGCTTTTCGCTTTCACAAACGTGCCATCGGGAAGCACTTTTGCAAAGCGCATCAACATGTTTTCGCGTGGGATTCGCACGTTGTGGAACGCAGCGTAGCCGTTATCGACGCAGTTGAAGCCGACTTTCGGACCAATATCTCCAAGCTCAATGCCAGGCAACGGCTCGTGGGTCTTCAACGATCGCAATTGCACAATGAAGCCTTGAAGTCCGACGCTCTTGCCGTCCAGGAACAAACGCGCGTACACAATAGCGTGGGTTGACGTCTTCCCAAGTCCACCGGGCCACCACTTGCGGCTCGTCAACGTCGGCGAGTTGATAATAAACTCTTGTGTCTCCCTATCAAAATGCGCCGTCGTCTCTAGCGCTTGCACGTTCGAGCCATGGCCCAACTCGGTCTGCGCGTACGAGCCAAAGATCTTGTAGTTCTTGGCCAGCGGGAGCCACTTCTTCTGCTGCTCGTCGTCCGCTTGGTTTTCTAACGCCGGGATGAACATGATGCGGTGTGGATCCAGCGCCATGGGCCCGCCCATCGCACCGTACAGGCTCTGCTGGTCCTGCAAGTCGTGGAAAGTGTTCTCGACAATCAGTTTGATGTAGTGGTGCGTCTTCTTGACGCCAAAGTTGTAGTTCTCGTGATGGTTACGGTACATCATGCCCCGGTCTTTGAGCACCGGGTGGGCCGCCACGATCGCCTCCATTTCCTTGCGACGCGCATTGCGCTCCTTGCCATCTCGGAGGATGTTGGTCAGGATCTCGACGTCGATGTCCCCATTCTGGCGTTCTCTCTTGAGCAGCAGCGGCGCGAGGTCTTTCAGCTCAATACCCCCTTCTTCCATTGGTGTTGAGTGAATTGTGTGCGAGCGAGGAGCAGTACGCATGTGTTTCCCTGGCGGCAAATTCGGAGATGACGAAATGGGGGAGATGGTCATGGCGATAAGTGATACCAAAGTTGCTCATCAACATGTCGATTGCTTATGCTTCGACGAGAGTAGTAAGCAAGCGCAAAGATTATGACGGGTGAAATTACTTTACAGACCGTATACTGTTCGGACCTGGTTATTGGTCGATCAAAATTTGTTGCTGGCAGCATATTACAGTCGTATCCGACTTGACCCGACCTGAGGGTCAGTTACGTGACGGAGCAAAGCCAAAGCAGACGAGGGTGAGCGAGCCGCTATAATAGTAAGCACCATCGAGAGAACGCCCCCACAAGAAGCGTTAGCGGCTTATTGATCTGCGGAGCACGCAACGTATATTTATGGTACTTTTCTCTATGTGAACCAGAAACTAGAAATAACTGCGTCTGTTCCGACCAATACTCATGTCAGGTCAATATTCGGTCTACAAACTGGGGAGAAACATCAATGTACCGATCATCGGCGTCATTCTATTCTATTCGTCTTAAAGCCTCCCATCACGGGAAGTCTACAGTAACGCAGTGGAGACCTCGCATTCCCTCATTTCCATCAGCACCTACGTTCGGGAGCGCAATCATATCTACATTGTTGTCAATTATGCGCCTCCAGCCAGGGTGTGGCGTGGAGGACTGCGTTCGCGATCGATCTAATGCAAAAATGGAAGCTAAACTACTATTACATGCAGTCGGGCACCAAGGGCAGGATGCTGAGAGCACGACTTTTGACAATAATCGCGGGGTTCCATTTCTCCACTCACATCCTCTGGAAAACTCATTTTCCTTCCGCGCATACTCCCCAAGAAAATTCCTGTTCTACGAAAGGTACAACACTACAGTATGGACCGAGTGCTGGCGAACACCTTGATCTTCAACTTGACCAGTTGGCCAATCAAAACCAACGCTTAACCGACCACTTTCCAATATGAAATTCAATTGCTCGGTTGAACTGTTTAAGCAGCATGAACCAGTCTGCAGCCTAACGTGATATTGCGGGTTTAGCTTCAGCTGACTTATAATTACTGATTCTGTACTTTGTACATGACGTTGAGCAGAAAACGTGTGTGTGAAGACCATATCGACCCATGACAACGAGACTGCGGTGTCTGACGCGAGGTAAAAAGCGAAAATGAGTGAATTAAGGTGCTGCAGATGGCGGGGTGACAAAAGCTTTTGCTAGTAGGGTAGGCACGTATTGTAAAGCCCTCATTCGAAGTAAAAGCGGCATATTAGTTCATGTGTTAAATAATGTTTTCGACTTTCGAAAAAACATCAGAAGGTACTTTCAAATTTATCATTTAGAATCACAACGTGGTCGGACCTCGTTGATGATGACAGTGAGGTATGTTATGTTACGAAGAACGAACTAGAATATCCATTCTCCCAGTTACGCCACTATAGTGGTTTCAGCGGGGAGTGATGTCAAGGTGGAGACGCCTTCAGCGTCTTCACCACGACCTTTACAAATATTGACGCATAAGGTGTCCCATGGAGACAGCCAAATCGTTACGAGAGACTGGGTCGTTGCCATCTTCGCGTAAGCGATGGTCGAACCAGTGCTGGACGTTGCCTTCCATTCGTTCGTTGAGTTCTGCTCCCGTGCGTCGTGAGGTCGGGAAAGCGTACTGCGTCGATGTCAAGGAGTCCATAGTTAGTTAGTTAGTTAGAAGGTGAGGTATATTTAAGTACAATTTAATGACCTACAATATCCATTCTCCGAGCTATTCTACAGTGTCCATAGCGTGGTTGGTCGCAAGGTCGGCCATTTTGTTGTATGCTCGATAGTGATGTGTCCAACTGGAGATCGCCATTGTGTCAGCAAGGCGTTTGGATTGGAAATATAGTGCTGCCAGCCTCTTGTTGTTTGGTGAGTGATGTCTCAGCTGCTGCCTAATGATCATTGCGCTATCCCCCACTATGTGTAAGGGTTCGCAACTGTGTTGCTTCGCGTAGCGTAGCCTATGAATCAACCCCATGTACTCGGCAACATTGTTGGTGGTACGTGGATTTCCGTAAGCCATGCTTGCCGCCCAAATGATATGGGCTTGCCTCAGGTGTATGTGAACCTTTAGGAGGACCGATCCTGATCCACCCGAGCCAGGGTTTCCGCGCGAGCCTCCGTCAAAGAAGAGAAGGTATTTCCCTTGACGGGGGATCAACCTTTCAATCCGTGGTGAGGTAGCCGGTCCGAGCAGCACTGTAATCAGTAGTCGAAGCACCGTCGCCGCAGCATTTCCGCTCTGCCTACTTGAGTTGGAAGGTAGCATAAAGCGTATATTATTCAGGCCAGAACAGAGGCGCGCCTGACATCCCGCCAGAAAGGCCGCTCTCGATGGGGCATCTTCATTCATGAGCAAGTTTCGAAGCCTCCAGATATGGAGCAGTTTTTCAACAAAATTTTTTTTCATCTCCGTCACCACATCATTTTCGAGCCTTCATGTTGAAGTGTGTTGCACTTCGTCATACTCACATCAAAACAATAGGCAATTTGCATAATAGGTTCAAGTCATGTGTGTCCAAAGGGGAAGTTGTAGGTGCACTCGAAATGACAAATTAGAGTTCACCCAGAGAGCAGTAAGGGGGAGCGCATAGGACACAAGTAGCAGATCGTTTTTGCATTAATGTTTACTCAATTCATTTTCTAATTTGACTCATAAGCATCACGTCAGGCTGAAGAGTGCATGAGCAAAGCACCCGAGAAATATTTACAACTCGGCATTTTTTTGGAAATCGGTTCGATTAACAAAAGCCTTCGACTCAATGCATATAGTGACAACTTGACACTGTATGTGCAAAATTAGTGACACATTCGACCAACCTAGGTGATCTTGAAAGGTTGTACGCCCTAGAAACGAAACTCTGCAGCGACACTATCGGCGCTATCCACGCCGTGCTTACCGACGTTATGGAGAGCACACGCCGCTGTGCCATTTCTGCACAAGTCAACAAGTCTGACGATGACGTGGATGCAACAGTCGACTTAATGAAAAGCTTGAAGGCCAAGCATGCAACTGAGTCGCCTCCCAGCAGGAGCAATCGCGCGTCATTTAAGAACAATCGTATGGTGCATATTCGCTGCGCAATGCCACAATCAGCTGTGTCGGAAAATTTTCAGCACATTTGTTGGACGGAGTTGCCGCCTGATCTCGAAGCAGCCTGGCAAGAAGAGAGAAAAAGTCCACATGCTACCTACATAAACACCGTCCTGAATCGTCGAGCGTCTTGAGTTTTAGTGGCGTCTGGT
>GL376635.1:197154-247791 GCA_000143045.1 Globisporangium ultimum DAOM BR144 | reverse complement strand
TCTTGGTACAGTGTCCTGCAAGGTTGGTTCCCAAGCGAGTTGAGCGTGTCCATATCCATACAGGATTCCCAGAACTCGGTCACAATTGGAAGCTTCTCTTTCATGATTTCCTGGATTACAAGATCGTTACGTTCTTGAATGCCCGAGAACGTGTAGTCGATTCCTTTCTTTGAGTCTGGGATATCTGTGTTGCTGATCCATGCGCCGCAGGTATACTGGTAAAAGTCATCGCATGGGTCTGCCTTTGTGTCCATGAGGGACGACACTGTGCTGGGAAAAGCAGCTTTGGCTCTGTCGACCCCAAGCGCAGCAGCGATGATTGCAGTAGAGACGATCAGCTTCATGGTGAATGATGAAGGGAGGTGGTGAGCAACGTATGACTGAGGACGCGAAATTGAGAATGGACGGATCCCAAAACCAGCCTTCTGCGCTCTTGGTATGCTGCAACTTATTTGGATGGGCACAGATTGTCCACCCATGCCTTCCAGCTGAAGTAGACGCACTGACCCCGCCACCACCAACAATGTAGCAGAATACTGGGGATTAATTCACGGCCTCCGACATGCACAGGTCAGCTCGCTGCGCCCGCTCCACGTCATCGGGGACAGTGCCACGATTATCTCACAGCAAAGGCGCCATCGACCCCCTAAGAACCCCCGACTCGCTCGGTTGTACAAAACCTCCAAGCGCATTGCAGATACGATCGGCATTCAGAGCTGGACGCATCACTACCGAACGCACAACAAAATGGCGGACAAGGCAGCTAACGTTGCTATGGATACTCGTCGCTCCTTCCAAGTGCGCCTTCCATCACACCGATGCATCGATTCGGAAATAACGGCATTTCTCAACAACGATGTGTTGCACTGGTTAGTCCACGCATCGGAACAAACGAGCAGCTCCACTTCCCTGCGAACTATGCATGCCCTCTCAATGGAGCAAGTATCGTCACTGCGGAATATAGCAGCTCAAGCTGCCGGGACGACGCCTGCGTCGTCGTAATCCGGCAACTCACACTCCGGAACAAACTACCTACTGTAGAATAGCCCGGAGAATGGATATTGTAGGTCATTAAATTGTACTTAAATATACCTCACCTTCTAACATCTAACATCTCCGTGCTTATCGCTGGATTTGTCGCGAACTGCTTCCTTGAAATTCAGCGGCGATGCGACTCCAGGGTCAGGGGGAGAAGGCGGCAGCTCGCCACCTGGAGGCTGCTTAAGCATGATGCCAAGGGACAGGCAAGAGATTGTTGGAACTTGAAGGGGCGGCGGTTTCTGATTGTTTCTGGCGACTTACAGAAGAAAAGTTCTTGGGGTGTGCACTTCCGGACACAGAACTGATCTCGACTGCTTTGTTGATCGGTCGCTTGGTTGGTTGGTTACTCTCTAGAGAGAAAATTTGGAAGTAACTTCTTGGTTATGTAAGCGCTAGTCGATGTGCTCATTTTCTCAAGGATGATATTTCAGAATTTCCCCCCAGCCTGATTGAACGAATTACTGATATTCATAAATGACTTTCAAAGGTTCCACTTTTTAAGAGGCATTTCAAATATAATAAATAGAAAAGGTTGTACGTTGTTTTCATATACTACAACTGAATCCTTTCAGCTGTATCATGACATTATATCATTTTCAAAAGGGTACTTATTATAGAAGGAAACCTTACTTCTAGTGGTCAAATCTGTATTCTGAAGCACTCGCCAGCTCGTTCACGAACGCAAAAGGAACGTAAATGACTCAGGTATTGAAGTTAAAGGAGAACTTTGCAATCTGAATAGGCAAACGGACCATCTCGACTACCTGCATTATTGACCCCACGTTTGCCTCACGGTTATACTCATGCCCCAAATCTCTGTTATTCAATGAGAATGTACTACAACGGTCAGCTGTGTTATGTCAGCTGTGTTATCCTGATATATATCATGTATCACTTGTGTCATGTTGAGAATCCATTGATTTCAAAGTGTCAAAATCCACCGCGGATGGCATCCACGGTGCTCCACTAGGTGCAAATGTTATCTAGCAATCGGCGTGTCAGTGCGTCTACTTCAGCTGGAAGGCATGGGTGGACAATCTGTGCCCATCCAAATAAGTTGCAGCATACCAAGAGCGCAGAAGGCTGGTTTTGGGATCCGTCCATTCTCAATTTCGCGTCCTCAGTCATACGTTGCTCACCACCTCCCTTCATCATTCACCATGAAGCTGATCGTCTCTACTGCAATCATCGCTGCTGCGCTTGGGGTCGACAGAGCCAAAGCTGCTTTTCCCAGCACAGTGTCGTCCCTCATGGACACAAAGGCAGACCCATGCGATGACTTTTACCAGTATACCTGCGGCGCATGGATCAGCAACACAGATATCCCAGACTCAAAGAAAGGAATCGACTACACGTTCTCGGGCATTCAAGAACGTAACGATCTTGTAATCCAGGAAATCATGAAAGAGAAGCTTCCAATTGTGACCGAGTTCTGGGAATCCTGTATGGATATGGACACGCTCAACTCGCTTGGGAACCCAACCTTTGCAGGACACTGTTACCAAGATTGCCATGGCAGACACCAAGGAAGCGCTGTTCAAGGTCGCTGGCAAGATCTCTAGAACAGGAGCAAGCATGTTCACGAGTTACGCAATCACTGCTGACGAGAAGAACGCGACAACCAACGTGTTCTATGCTGGCTCCAGCAAATTCATACTCCCTGACATCTCGTACTACGTTGACGATATGTTCTCAAAGTACGAAGACGCGTACCGCACGTACATTGCCAAGATTTTGAAGCTTGCCGGTGTGGATCCACACTATGGCACCGTGCAACCCGACGGAGAGGATGCCGACCCAGAGTACGCTGCAAACACAATCATTGGGATTGAAATGGAGCTCGCACGGATCTTGAGCAATCTCGCTGACTTGGATGACCCAGAAATCGTCTACAATCCAATGCCATACAGTGATGCCGCTGCAAAGTACCCACTCACGCTTGGGGCATCTGTGAAAGGTCTCGGTCTCTTGAAACACTCAAAACTCTCGGAATCATCGACCGTGATCCTCAAGGCGTTGGAATATTTTGACAAGGTCGAAGAATTTGTGGCCTCGCTCGAGTTGAAGGACTTGAAAGTGTACTTGACATTCTTGTACACTTCCGATAAAGCTCAGTATCTCAGCGATGACTTTGTTCAAGCGTACTTCGACTTTTTCGATACTGCACTAGCTGGGACCACGAAGCAAGCAGAGCGAGCATCTGTCTGTGTGACTCGTGAGACGGATTTATTTCCCGATTTGATTGGCCAGTACTACTTCACAAAGATGTTCGACACAAAACGTGAAGAATCGACCAAGCTGATGGTGAAACTCGTGGAAGAAGCCATGGGGGAGCACATTAAAAAGCTGTCTTGGTTGGACGCGGCCACTAAGGCTGAAGCCGAGAAGAAGCTCGCCAAACTCGCCAACTTGATCGGCCACTCGTTGCAAAACAAGACGTACCCGTTCACGATGGACCGACATGCATTCTTTGACAACATTCACAAGATTAAGCAGCATGGTTTTGATCTTAGACTCCAGGAGCTCGGCAACCCAGTCGACCGCACAGAGTGGGGTATGGCCGCATCTACTGTCAATGCGTACTACAACCCATCGGCGAACCAAATGGTGTTTCCAGCACGTATCTTGCAGCCTCCCATGTTCAATGGCTCGAGCCACCCATCGCAAAACTTTGGTGCTATTGGGGCTATCATTGGCCACGAACTCACCCACGGTTTTGACAGTAGCGGACGTAAGTACGACGGTGACGGGAACCGAAGGAGCTGGTGGACGCCAGAAACCAGCAGCGAGTTCGATTCTCGTGCGCAGTGCCTCATAGACCAATATAGCTCCTTTGTGGTGAACGGTGAAAATGGGTCTCCGCTCGGCAACGTGAACGGCAATCTGACGATTACGGAGAACATCGCCGACAACGGTGGACTCTCCCTGGCCTACGACGCGTACCAAAAGTACATCAAGAGCACGGAAGCCGTTGTGCCCCCTGGTACCGAGATCAGCGATGAAGAAGCGAACCAATTGTTCTTCATTTCCTTCGGTCAGGTATTTTGCGGAAAAGCGCGCGACGGTGCTATGGAGCAGAGGCTTACGGACGAGCACTCGCCAGGCCAATGGCGGATCAATGGCGCCACGATGAACAACGACAACTTTGCCAAGGCGTTCGAGTGCAAAGCCGGTAGCAAGATGAACCCAGAAAAGAAGTGTGTGATCTGGTAAACGAAAAAAATAAATCAAAGCGCACCAAACTTGACGTCAGCACACGTTAAAGATATGCCAATGTATTTGCCGTAGGATCTGGTAACCTCTTTATAAACTTTCCTCATTTTTGTAAGAGCCCACACACCGATCATCGCTTTGAAAACTGAGTGCATTAACGCCGCTGCAAGAAGGGTGACCTGGTCCAGTGATCTCTTTTTTACGTGCATCCTAAACGTAGTCGACTCAACAGGGATGCCATGACGCGTACTTCAACGGCAAATCGCTCTCTTTACCTGAAGCCATTACCAGCAGCCATGCATTTAATTAACATCTATGCAGCCCAGTTGTTCCTTGCGGTTATGTAATGCGATTGCCCCGCATGTCGTGTCTTTTGAACGTCCCACGCTCGCGTAAACACGCCGAATTGTTGTTGCCCAAAACGTTCGAGTAAACGCGTTTTCTGCTGCTTCAACGTGTAGCAAAGCCCACAAACCAGCAGCGCATTGGGGGTCGCCATCGACAGTCGATTGTGCGAACTACCAGCCATTTTGATGTCGTCAACGCTCAACTGCATCTTGCAAATAAACACGCAACAACCATCTGGCCAGTCATCACGTACTGAGACAAGTTAAATTCCACAATTTGACAACCATCAGGTATCAGCAGACAGTACGCACCGAGGTAGAACGAAAGTGAGGAGTTATTGTTGGCTCCTGCTAATAATACTACAATCCAGTACTTTAGCTAATGGTGACCAAATTCGCACTGCGACAGACAACTGAAATAAGAGAATCAAATTGGGCACACTTTCCCAAATGTCACGAACGTCTGTACGTCACAGTCACACCTCAATCGCGAAAGATTCCGGCAAAGCTGCTCGTGCTCATAGTGCCCGCTCTTGCAAGTGATGGCCGTGACAAGATACACCGAGCGAGTCATTCCGCAATTTGCGCCCTCGTCCGCACACGACCGCCACCTGCACCCGCTCCAATCTCTCTTTCGCCATGAGCGCCACGGAACTCAAGGACCTCGCGCCGCTGCTGCTCAAGAAGGAACGCGCCGGCGGCGACGTGAACCCGGCCGAGCTCACCGCTGTCCTGCGCGTGTCGGTAGCCAAGAACGCGCGCCGAAAGGAGCTGCTGAAGATCATTGAGAACCATCCGGTTCTCTCGGACCGCGACATGCTCTACCGCAACCACGCGCAGCGATACAATTACGGCATCAAGAAGGCGTACAACTACGCCAAGCTCATCGAAGAGAAGAACATCACGGATCCATGGGATCAGCAAGTGCTCTACAGCGCGCTCGGTGAGCCAACGGGTGTCGATGTGCACCGCTCGATGTTCATTCCAACGCTCGAGAACCAAGCCGACGAAGAGCAGCAGAAGAAATGGCTGCTCAAGGCCAAGCAGTTCAAGATCCTTGGTGCGTATGCACAAACAGAACTGGGCCACGGCTCGAACGTGCAGGGCATTGAGACCACGGCGCACTTTGACAAGGCATCGCAACAATTCATTATTAATTCACCGACGCTGACGAGCCGCAAGTGGTGGCCGGGAGGTCTTGGTAAGACTGCCAACCATGCCATCGTGCATGCGCGTTTGTTCTTGGACGGAAAGGATTTCGGTGTCCAGGCGTTCCTTGTGCAATTGCGCTCACTTGAAAACCATCAGCCACTGCCTGGCATCGAAGTTGGTGACATTGGTCCTAAGGTTGGCTTCCAGTCGGTCGACAACGGCTATTGCGCGTTCCATAACGTGCGCATCCCGCGCGAAAACATGATGATGCGCTACGCCAAGGTGCTTCCAGATGGTACGTTTGTCGAGCCAAAGAGCGACAAGCTTGTGTATCTCACGATGGTGCAAGTGCGCGCGTATTTGATTGAGAGCTTCGGGCTGATGATGGGAATGGCCACTACGATCACGACGCGTTTTAGTGCGGCTCGTGTCCAGGGCCGTAGGCCAACAGGTAAGGGCGAGTTCCAGGTGCTCGACTACCAGAACCAACAATACGCGCTTTTCCCATTCATCGCGATCTCGTACGCTGCGAGCTTTGCTGGTCGCTCGATGAACCAAACGCACGACGACGCTGTCGATATCATCAAGAGCGGCAAGGGCTCGTTCGGTTCGAAGCTCGCGGAGCTGCACGCTGTGTCGTCGGGCTTGAAGGCGTGGCTCGCTCCTCACGTGAGCGACGGTATTGAAACGTGCCGTCGCATGTGCGGTGGCCACGGTTTCACAAACTCGAGCAACTTGGGCCACATCTTTGCTGAAGTTGTCGGCGCCAACACATTCGAAGGCACGTTTGATGTCCTCGTGCAGCAACACGCTCGTTACTTGCTGAAGGTGCTTGTGTCGCTCCCATTCAAGAACGATGAAGCTAGCGAAAGCAACAGCACGAGCTTCTTGGCGCGCACGAAGCAATACTTGGACCCAAGCCTGCGCTGCAAGGCTCAGAAACCAGAGGACTTTGCCGACTTCAGGCTGCTTCTGCAGGCGTTCGAAGTGCGCGCTGCTCGCATCATTGTGCGCCTCGCCAAACAAATGCAGGCCACGAACAACGACGGCAACGCGTGCATGGTGCTTATGTCGCGCGCGTCGACCGCGCACGCCGAGCTCATGCTGCTCGAAGCGTTCGTGAAGGGTCTCGAGACGATCCCAGCGGGCGCATCCAAGACGGCCGTGTCCAAATTGTGCGCGCTCTTCGGCGCGTCGCTCATCGTGAATTCGCTTGGGGACTTCCGCGAGGACAACTACTTGAGCTCGGCGCAGGCCGACGCTGCGCGCCAGCAGATCCTGCGCCTGCTGCCGGTGATCCGCAAGAACGCCGTGCTGCTGACCGACGCCTGGGACTTCACGGACTTCGAGCTCAACTCGACGATCGGCCGCTACGACGGCGACATCTACCGCGCGCTTGTGCAGCGCGCTGCCGACGAGCCACTGAACAAGACGCAGGTCGCCGAGAGCTACGAAAAGTACTTGAAACCATTGATCCAGTCGGATTTGTAAACAAAGGGAAACCTTTGGCTAGTTCGAGGAATAAAACAGTATTGAGTCGTCTACTGCACGTAATTTGTGATAATGTATGCAACATTTTGTTTTTACTTTGAATAGTGGTGCGTATTGCAATAAGTTAGTGAACCCGCATTGCATCTTCAACTTGCGGTCTTTGGTATCAAAAGCTAGACAGCACCAGTATGCTTTTATCCAATGAAAGTGTGATGGTGGTGCTGATCACCTTTGATATATTTGAAGACAGTAGTTGAACTGTTCATTACCCTCACCAGGACTTCCAGTATATTGAAATAAGAGGCAGCTGAATTTCCAAGCAGAGATCCGAATGGTTTACGTCAAATAAACGGGCCAACGCATGGAGGTTGAATGAACCCTCAATAGTAGCCTCTCGCGCTCAACTGCAACCCCATGCAGTACACAATTTGCGCTCATTCCGCAATTTGCCGTCGTCCTCACTGATCGATCGCCCACCGCAGTCTGTTTCTCTGCAAAAATGAGCGCCACGGAACTCAAGGATCTAGCGCCGCTGCTGCTCAAGAAGGAACGCGCCGGCGGTGACGTGAACCCGGTCGTGCTCACCAATATTCTGCGCGAGTCAGCTGAGAAGAATGCGCGCCGCAAGGAGATGACGCAGATGATCGAGAACCACCCGGTGCTCTCAGACCGCGACATGCTCTACCGCAACCACACGCAGCGATACAATTACGGCATCAAGAAGGCGTACCACTACGTGCGATTGCTCAAGGAGAAGAACATCACGGACCCGGTCGACCAGCAATACCTGTACCGTGCGCTCGGCGAACCCCTTGGCATTGACGTGCATCGCTCGATGTTCATTCCAACGCTCGAGAACCAAGCCGACGAAGAGCAGCAGAAGAAATGGCTGCTCAAGGCCAAGCAGTTCAAGATCCTTGGTGCGTATGCACAAACAGAACTGGGCCACGGCTCGAACGTGCAGGGCATTGAGACCACGGCGCACTTTGACAAGGCATCGCAACAATTCATTATTAATTCACCGACGCTGACGAGCCGCAAGTGGTGGCCGGGAGGTCTTGGTAAGACTGCCAACCATGCCATCGTGCATGCGCGTTTGTTCTTGGACGGAAAGGATTTCGGTGTCCAGGCGTTCCTTGTGCAATTGCGCTCACTTGAAAACCATCAGCCACTGCCTGGCATCGAAGTTGGTGACATTGGTCCTAAGGTTGGCTTCCAGTCGGTCGACAACGGCTATTGCGCGTTCCATAACGTGCGCATCCCGCGCGAAAACATGATGATGCGCTACGCCAAGGTGCTTCCAGATGGTACGTTTGTCGAGCCAAAGAGCGACAAGCTTGTGTATCTCACGATGGTGCAAGTGCGAGCCAACCTTATTCACAGCTTTGGCTTGATGATGGCGTCAGCTGCGACCATTACTACACGTTTTAGTTCGGCTCGTGTCCAGGGACGAACCCCGACTGGCAAGGGTGAATTCCAAGTGCTTGATTATCAGAACCAGCAAAACGCGTTGTTCCCATTCATCGCGATCTCGTACGCTGCGAACTTTGCTGGCCGTTGGATCATGCAGCTGCATGATGAAGCGATCGATATCATCAAGAGCGGCAAGGGCTCGTTCGGTTCGAAGCTCGCGGAGCTGCACGCGACGACGTCTGGCTTGAAAGCGTGGCTTGCAGTCAACGTGAGTGACGGTATTGAAACGTGCCGTCGCATGTGCGGTGGCCACGGTTTCACAAACTCGAGCAACTTGGGCCACATTTTCGCAGAAATTGTTGGTGCCAATACGTTTGAAGGCACGTTTGATGTGCTTGTGCAACAACATGCGCGTTACCTGTTGAAGGTTCTCGTGACGATGCCGTTCAAGGGTGACACCACCGGCGAACTCCCACCACCAGAGAGCAACAGCACGAGCTTCTTGGCGAAGGCCAAACAGTACGCGAACCCAAGCGTCCGCTGCAGTGCCCAAAAGCCTGAAGATTTTGCCGACTTCAAGTTGCTCATTGAAGCCTTCGAGACGCGCGCTGCTCGTATTGTTGTGCGCCTCGCCAAGCAAATGCAAGCGACCAACGACGACAGCAATGCGTGCATGGTGCTGATGACGCGCGCATCGACGGCTCACGCTGAGCTCTTGCTTTTGGATGCGTTCGTGAAGGGCGTGGCATCAGTGCCTGCTGGTCCAACGCAGGTCGCGGTCGCGAAGCTATGTGCTCTCTTTGGCTCATCGTTGATCGTCAAGAGTCTCGGGGACTTCCGTGAAGACAACTACTTGTCGTCGGCGCAGGGTGAGCTCGTGCGACAGTACACTGTGAGTTTGCTGCCTGTGGTTCGCAAGAACGCTGTGCTGCTCACCGACGCGTGGGACTTTTCGGACTTCGAGCTCAACTCGACGATCGGACGCTATGATGGTGATATCTACCGTGCCCTGGTCAAGCGCGCTGCTGATGAACCACTGAACAAGACCCAAGTTGCCGAGAGCTACGAAAAGTACTTGAAGCCGTTGATCCAATCGGGCTTGTAAGGAAAGAGTTTGTATGTGAAAAAGAGTACATGCACCAGGTCTTGTAGAAAGGATGATAATACAAGCTGCAAAGGTACAAATTGTCGTATGCATTTACTGTATAAAGGTTCATTCACCTGAAGCGTTGCGCTTATTGTCATTCACAGGCTACAGCAGTGTATCAGGTAGCTCGAAATATGAATTTTAGCAAGTTACTAAAAAGGGGTGAAGCATTTTCTCACCTCCGTTATCGAAGATGCATCTTTTGCGGCTTTCGAATCGCAAAGCCGAGTTGGAACGCTTCTCATGCCCCCCAATTACCACTGATCATGCGATGCATCCACCCAGGACCCCGAAGGTATGTACTGGTAGCACTCACTGCGGACACCCTTCCATTCTGCATCCACCCTTCCCTGAGTTAAATGACGCTGCAGTGGCTGGTGCCTGTGCTCCTTCCTATTCGTCCAGATGCGAAAATTCTATAATTCATCACACGCATACTTTGTACCTAGGAGCATAGCATTCCTTCTGCATTCTTTCTATGCGAACAAATATCATAAACGGAAGACGAGCACAGAACTGAGGAAGCAGACAGAAAGTGACAGAAAAGGCCTATGGTGGCAATGGCACAGAACAGCACGGATCCAGACGACAAGCTCGAGGAAAAAATCTTGAGCTTTGTGTTCTTGGAGCTCGTCGTGCTCGCGTGCTTCATCGGCATGACCTGCTGGTGCTGCCGTCGGTCGATGCAGCGCACTCACGAGGAAAGTGAAGCTGCGTCATCGCCCACCGTGTCACGGCGGCGTTCAAAGTTGTACCCTTCGAAGAGTCCGACTACGAGTGGCCCCGCTGCTAACGCTGCTGCTGCAGACGAGCATGCCGACACAGCAATGCAAGAATCGGGCGGACTTTGGAGCTTGGTGACGAGTGCTCGGAGATCTGCAAATGACCCCAGAAGCGCAGCATCGACTAAAACTACCGACGACAGTGAAAGCACAACAACGCGCGACGTGGAGATGGTCGTATTGCCAACTGCCGCAGCCGCTGACGCAAAACTCGCAGCGAAGTTAGCGCAAGAGGAGGACGATGGCGACGAAGGAGGAAGGCCGAGTGGTAGTGCTGCCTAAAGAAATGAAACGTTTGGCAAGTAAACTATTGTCGTTTGCGCTCTTGCATAGAGATAACACTGCTTGCGTTGCTCATTGATTGACTTCACGCTCTCTTTCCTCAGGCCCTTCGAATCGCTCGCTATACACACATTCGCAAGTCAGACTTGCGCGAGAAATGCATTCCAGTCGTTGACGCTCGCGGCATCGTCGTAGATGTTATGGTGGTTTGCGCGCAAGGCGGCATGCAACTTGGTTCGCACACCGTTTGTGTTGTTTGCGATGTCGGTTGCAAGCCTCACATACTGCGCGACGCTGGCCACAATGGTGTCGGTCACGTTCATGTACCGGAGAAACCCCGCAGCTAGCTGCACCACCGTCTGCGCATTCGGCAGCGTCACCACAGGTCTACGGCATGCAACGACACACAAGTTGGTGAGGGATTGTGTGGTTTTAGTTCGTTTCCAAGCAGCACACGTACATGCCGAGGGCGAGCGCATCGAGAGTGGTGACACCTCCGCCAAACGGGAACGGATCGAGGACGACGTCGGAAAATGAGAGCAGCGCAAGAAATTCTGCATACGGCAGCGTATGCAGAAATAAAATGCGCCGTGTGCTGCCTGCGTGGTGGTGGCGGCGCCATCGCGCGCGAAGCTGCTCTTTCCAGACTTGCTGCGTCGACGACGTGAGTAGCACAATGTATCCATGCGGATCGTGCTTGAGGATGCCCAGGAGCACGTCATCAAACGATGGATGCAACTTCATCAGCGTCTTAACAAGCACAAATTCACAATTACAAGATGAGCGCTCGCAAAACAGAGGACAACATTTCTCAAAGCAGAGTGTAACAAGAAGACCTGCGGGCACACGTAGAGCCGACCGTTCGCAGGTAGTTGCAACATCGTTCGTGTAATTTTTGGCTCGGCATTGTGGCTCGACAATTTTGGCTGCTCACAACATCGCATGCGTCAAATAACAGAACCCGCTGTGCCCAAGAATCAAACCAAATGCAAGCGACGATCACACGAACCTGGGTGAAAAACGTCCCGAGGCCACGAAACAGCACGACTTGCTCGGAAAAGTGAGTGCCATGGTGTATGAACGTATCAGCACTGTCCTTCTTATCAGCACTGTCATTCTTGTCATCCCTCGGATTGTCATCTGAATCGAAGAAATCTGAGACAAAGTACTCGGACGAAATGAAATAGTCGACCACAGGGTTGCCCGTCGTGATCGGGTGGCCCCAGAACACGCACTGAACCGGTGCGATGCGGTGGTGCGCCAGCGACAGTGTCCATTCGTCCATTCCGAGCTCTGGGTAGATCAACACGTCGATGTACTCTCGCCGCAGCAAAGCGAGTGCGTCGTCCATATCTACTGGCAGCTCGGTGTACGTATCAGCAACGCGACGAAATGCGTCCGTGAGCTCGTCGGGGAGCTGCAGGAAATGCACGCAGCGGTAGATTTCGATGTGGAACTTGGTGCGATCCAAGTGCTCGATCACGCCGAGCAGCAGTTTGCCCACGGAATGGTTACGAAACCACGTCGAGACGAAAGCAATGCGGCGGCGACCTGTGGCTTCCTGTGATGATGGTAGGTTATTGGCTTTCCATGTGGCTGGCTGGGGCTGAAGACTCGGGTACACAGTAGTTCGAAGCGCATGGATCGCTCGCTGGACGGGAAGCACGTCGATTCCCTGCAAACGGTAAACCATTTCACATGGCTGAAAACTTCACGAAGGCAATTACTGTCTGGTTTATATGTGCATAGAGAGAGATGGTACCTGATAGCCGATGAACATTGTCGGGGGCGTGATCGTGTATTGCAAGTATGCGGCGTGCTCAGGGCGAATATTAAACGCGCTTTCTTCGGCAACACATGTCCTTTGGTCTTCTACCATGAGTGTATGGATGTTGAATTTGAGCTGCGAATAGAACCGCGTGATCTCGTCATTGGAGGCAAACACCACAGGTACAGCCAAGACTTGGCGAAGCTACGAATCCAGGAAATTGTCAAACCAACTACGCGATAATGACAACGACAACGGCAAAGACGTACCTGGAGGGTTACATCATGCGGACAGAGCTGAGCTGTTTGCTGGAAAAAAATCAGCGACTCATTGAACGCGCCGAGTTCATCGAGAAAGACGCCCATGACGTTCAGTGCCTCAAACAATTCTTTTACAAACGGCGAGAGAAACAAATTTCCGTGTCTTGCTCGCCTCTGTTGTAATGCTTGTGACTCGTCATGGCTATTGGGGATAGAAGGGACTGGTCGATGCCGCCAGCAGCATTGCAGTGACTCGTTACTGACGTTCAGGTCATCTTCATCAGACAACTTTCCTATTGCTGCCTGGTGCAGACATCGCAAGTCGTCCGAGGACATCTTCATACCAGCAACTCGCAACAAAGTCTCGTGCGCGACGTGAAGGCCCTCGGAAACCGAGAGATTGGAACTGAAGCCATTGTCGACACAGCGCCTCGCGATCGGAATGCTCTCGACGAGGTTGCCCTGAACAAACTGGACGAATGCCAATTGGCATTCATGCTCACTGAGCTGCTCTTCAGCAATCTGCGATAAACAAAACGCGCTCTGGTTGTAATACCCTGCGTCTACGAGTTTCTTGGCGGCGCGCTCCCAGAGTTCGTTGTGCTTGTTCTCCTTCGTCACGACATGAGGTGCCTGTAATAGTAACGAGACAGCAGCGACGGAAGCATGTAGTGCAGCTGTACTCGCAAACTCGTATTGCGACGGGAACAAAAGCGCACACAGTTTGAATAACACGAACCACGAGGTTACGTTGTCTATTTCCGCAATCCACGTTGAACGCTCTGCATGTTGTGTTAACGAGGCCAGAAGCGCGTCGAAATCACGAAGGATCATGGGAGACGAAGACGCCGCAAGCTCGTCCATAAAGTACTCGTATGCGATCAGCGGCATGTTTGTCTGCAGCAAGTACTGGATGCGCGCGGCCGCTTGCTCGAGGCGAGACATGGGCAACGCGATACTGAGGTACGTAGTATCGTTATTCCGCTGCTGAGAGTGAGCATGCAGCGACTCCAAGAGCGATTCGGTATCCGCCTTTGCGATCGAGAGCGCCATGGTGTCGCTACTGCCGTCGTACGCGATGCCACCAAGTTGCAATAGCGTATCCTCAGAGTTTACTAGAAGCATTCCCGACCCGCCAGCACGAGCTACGTTGTGCCATTTCTCCTGGAACGAGCATCGACCTCGTTGTACAACAACAATGGCATCGTGGTAGACACGTTCATCGCCTTCCTCCTCGAATGGTTCGCAAGCCAATTGAGCGCCATCCCACGCCACAACCACGCGATACTGTGTTGTACCCGGGTGAATATACCCACCAAAGGCAGCGGCTTGACATGGAAATGCTGGTGCTGATGTCGTTGCTGTAGGTGATACGACTTTGCAAGTACCTACGCGGACACGGCAAAGTATCCGATATCGTTCAGAACGAAAAACGAGAGCAACATGACGACAGGGACGACGTACCGATGGACATCGTCGGAGCAGTGCTGCTCATGCCATTAACCAGCGCAATACACAGCAGAAGCAGCCACACGTGGCGCCATGTGCGCCATTGCTGCACACGCATGTTGACGTCCGCTGGGTGTATCTTTGTAGGTCATGAAAGGCTGCAGGTCTATGCCAGCATACCTTGTTTTGATTTGCGCTGCAAATATCTCCCCTCATTTTGTATTGTATCTCATTTTTATCCCATAGAAGGTCTCTTTTTATAATAACTGGTTGATAGTGTGGTATTTTGGACAGATTGGGGGGCACATGTGTACTTGAATATAATGTGGCGCACACCATATTTGGTCACTGAGCTGGCGCATGCCTAATTATTTTTTCTGTTTGACAGCAAGAAGCAAGAGTGGAAGAGAATAACAAGAAGAAGGCAATGAACGCGAACATGCACATGGACGCCACTCGTATGTCTCTCTGTATCTTGCGGTCACTATGCGCATGTATCCGCTATGGACGTCGCTATAGATATTCACATACTCCCTCTCTCTCTATTGTTGTGTGAATGGCTGCGCGCAGTGGGCGACATGCTGGACTACAGCATGGCGTCAATGGGGACGATGAGCAATCCGAACGACCCGAGCGGTCACGGCTTCATGAACCAGCTACACGACCTCTCGGGCATGAACGGCGTTGGCTCTGGGATTGGGAATGGTGCAGGACCAGGAGCGCTGACGGACGCCGCGGCGTTCGATGGGAACGACCTCGCGGCCAAGAACCGGAATCGCGGCAACTACCGATGCAGCAAGGTATAGAGAATGAGGGATGGCGCCTGACTTTATAGGACTCTGCCTTGGTTGACGCCGCGAATGTGTGGCGTCTTGCTGATGACAACGCTGTGAATGTAGTGTGGTGAACCGAAGAAGGGCCACGTGTGTCCGCTTGTGCCAACGAATTTCAAATGCAACCGATGCGGACTGCCCAAGAAATCGTGCACCTGTGTTGGTACGCAGAGATGTGAGCCCTAGGAACTGGAATCGCAGTGAGAGTCCTGATTGCTGCTTGCTTAATGCTATGTTGTAGCTCCTGCGTCCCGCAGTATTGGGATCCAAGTCGAAATGGACGAAGACATGACCACGCGCGTGCTCGACCTGAGTCTCCAGGTACTGGCTGACATTCGCCTTTTGATCTATAGCGTGGATAACTCTAACTTCTGTTTATGCGTGTACACAGGGCGTGATTGAGTTCCACAAATCCGTGGTCGGGTACCCAAGTCCGCCGTCGACATTATCATAAATGAGTGAAGCCAATCTGTCAATTTTTGCACCGGCACCGTTCCTTATTGGGAAGAGAACAAGGCAGTTTCGATGCGCTTCTTTGTCTCTGTCTACTTGTATGATCTTACGTTGCTTATGTATGTGTATTTGGAAAACTACATGCTTGAACGTCCCTCTTTCTTCATCATCTTCGGCTTCTTATCCTGCTTTGCGCACGCACAGAGAACTCAAAATCACGTCTTCTATCTATACATTGGCGATCTGGATGACGTTCGCTGGCATCTGGTATCCTCGGAGCTGCACGGCCGTGACCTTGGCGCGCAGCGGATTCGACTTCGTAACTTCGTTTAAATAGAGCAGCGTGATGGCGCCGTGGCTCTCAATCGCACGCGCCAGCAGCGTCTTGAACAGCACCACTAGCCGACTGAGCACGCTGTTCATCATCAGCGCGAACGGCATAAAATACGTCATCGCAAACTGCGCCTCCAAGCCTGTACACATCACACAAAGGTCAAGACCATTCAAGTCGCACACGTAGTTAAGGACATCTAGCTAGGTATACAAGTCTGGCATATGCACAATTCGCTATACAGCAGCAGTTGCGAAAAAGGATATTTGTATGCCTTCTGCGCGGCAACGATGACTTGAGCCGCGTCAGTCGCGAACGCAACGAGTTGCCGCAGCACGGCGTCCGCGCTCACTTTGACGTCCGCGGCCAGCGTTTTCCATGCGATGTGGTGCATCCCTGGTTCCACTTCCAACTGCGCCAGCACGCTGCTGACGCCAGCGAAGAGCGCTTTGACGCTTGGCAGCTTGATATCGCGCAGACATCTCTTCACCTAATAAAACAAAGCACACATATTTACACACACACACATCATTGAATCATAGAGCGCCTTGATGGAAATGTCTGCGACTGACGCACCTGATGGAGGTTTTGAAAGAACGCCGCACGCCGGTGCTGGCTCTGGTTCTTGTACATGGACCGCTGGAAGAGCGTGACCTCCTTGCCGAGAACGTCGATGAGCACGTCCAGTGGCTGCAGATGTGTCTTGAGCTGCGCGAAGATCTGCGCCTCGCTCAGCGGCGTTGGCGCCACTTTGTCCGTCATGTTCGTGCTTGTTATGTGTGTGAATGGCCATTGGCAACGATACGGGTCTATATTTATAATATTTGAATTGTTGGAACTGCCCTTAAATAACTTAATACAGTACACAGGGATTGTCATCATGTGTTGCAAAGTGTTGGTTTGGCCTCGTATTCGTTAGGATTGCATTGCGAATGGATTGCGGCACGCGCGTTTTAATTACGATGTTTTAAATATACCAAAGCGAGAAGCGAATAATATGGAGAGCGAGCACAGACACACAGCGGCGAAGTCACTGAGTGTGTGCCGCAGCGTCAGCTTGAAATGGAGGTGACAGGAAAGCAAAAACATGGAGAGACTTGTCGTTTTCTTCTTCGTCAATCACTCGCATCGCTTTCGTTTCCACGCAGCGTTCATCTCGAACGAGATCAGATCGGTGCCTTGGTGGAGCACGCCCGTGCTCTCCACGTCGCAGTCGGAATCTTCGTCCCGACCTCGTTTGACGTGGAGACCCCAACTTTGTCTTCGTTTCTCCAGTTGCCGAGGATGCGCTGGGAATTCCAAACCGTAGAATTTACCGCCACAGAGTATTTGCTGCGCCTGTACGTTGCGAAAATGAAAGAAAAAACGAAACACGTTTAGCGTTTGAAACAAACCCGAAAAGCACGTACAGAGATCAGAAAGCAATAGTACTGGGTCAGGCCGTCGTACCTCACGTTTGAAGAGTGCTGGGTGTATGTGGAGCTTCTCAGCAGCCATTGGGTTCAGCACCGAGTCGATACCAGGCTCTAAGAAGATGAGCTAAAAGAGGAATACAACCGTCAGTCAGTCAGCCATCACGCTACCTTGCTTCTAGAATACTCAGCAGGACAGGCACATTACCTGGAGACCTAGAAGAACCGTGTTGATGCTAAGCACCGGTCGCCAGTCCTTGCCAATAATGGGCATCATCACTTTCCCAGTTGTCGGGTCGATATTTGGATGCCATACTCTACGCAATGCAACACAGAGAGAAGAGCATAATCAGTGACATGGAAATACGATGCAAAGGTATCGTACCCTTGCGCGCTTCATACTTTGTCAGACATGTGACGCTTGGGGCTGCCGATATTACGAAAACAGCAGATACAGTCACATTAGCAATGAGTATCTAGAACTTTTTCACAGCGAATGAACAGAATGAACGCTATCGTAAGTGCAACATACCGTGGAAAGGATAAGTCTTTGGGATCTCGACGAAAAACGTAAAGTCACCGTTCGCATACGGCCCCGCGACATCCGCAATCGAGATCGTGAAGATCAGCTTCAGCATATTGTTCGCACCGTCGGGAAAATCCACGCGCGTCTTCGCCTGGTGACACGTAAACTTGGCCTTGGAAAGCTATAATCAAATGCACATACCAACGGAGGCGTAGAAATGTACACACAGCAACCGCATGTTAATATGTATATCTTCCCAAGCCGCTTCATATGAGGAAAGCAGCGCTCAACAATGCACATTTTGACGCGAGTACTTGTGTATGTTCATGAACAGCGTGCGTACCTCATTGACGTCCTTGCGGACGCGGAGCGCGGCGAAGTCGGATCGCATGTTCATGGCGGACGGCGGGGACGAGGGAGGAAAGCGCACGGATCCGGGTACACACCTCAGACCACTGGGTGATAGAGAAGGCGGTAGTGAAGGTGATAGACAGAGAGACGCTGGTAGAGTGAGCAGCGCTGAGCAACAACCGTGTGGCTTCTTTGCTCGTGAGGCCGCTTCTTCGCTTCTGCAACTTTTGGGCGCTTCCCCCACACTCGCACTCTACAACACCGCAATTTCTTTTTCCGCGAAAGAGCCCAGTGCGGGCGCAAATAGGGTGGTTCACATTATTTGATATTTGGGATCTGATGAGCTACCGTGATTTGGAAATGGACACAACGAGTCGGGACGGGTTTTGCTTAGCTGTTTGTATTTTACGGATGGTTGAAAGCATTGAGCATATTCACAGAAGCATTGCAAATACTACTGAATAGTGTTTTTTTATGTGAACGTGTCCATTTTCGATGGTGAAAGTTGAGCTCAACATTAGCAGTCTGCAGTACCGTGATTTCTTATTAGTAGATGCCACTACGCGGTACTGCTGTTGGCCATAAAATGCCACAGGTATAAAGGTTTGCTTTGTTTAGTTAACTCTCAAATCTCTGAAGTGTGTACAGACGCGAACAAAGAGATGTAAAAACTATTCAAGGTTTTGGCAACTCTCCCGAACGACCAATAAGCCGGGAAACCCGGCCATTTTCTATACAGCGCTTTCATTCTCTTCGGCGTCTTGCTAGGCATAGTCTTCACATCTCCTTGCAAAGCACATTTTCAGCGCGAAGGTCCGTGTCATCGGCACCTGGTGTCGCGCTGAAAGGTGCGGTTCCTGTCGCCGCTGCTGTGCTTTCGCCCGCCGCCACCAGATTGAGATGTTTCATTTGCATGCAAATCTTGACACTCATCACTACATCGAACTTGTGCACGTTCACGATACAACCACTTCAAAACGGATAGCGTTTCAAACCGTTAAATAGTGCTTTAACGTGCGTGCTCGTCTCGCCTTCGAGCTGATAATTCCGCACGCTTTTATTGTCTTTTTCAAGTTGCCGGCTTGCATCGAATAAGAGGTTTCATTGTCCGCTTGTTCCCCGTCGATGCGGGGCGTATTGTATCATTTGGATCGATCGAGCATTTGTGGAAACTGCTATTTCATCACATGGAACCGCCAGAACAGGTAGATAGCGAGCGTGCCTACTGGACAAAGGCCTACATCTTGATGTCACATGCGAGCTCCGTAGTCAATTTGGCCGAACTAGTTTGTCTTTCCTCTGTTAATTATAACGACCGGCGCCGCACATTTCGTAGGGCCTTCATCTTTCAGGATCATTGAGAACAGGTCTGGGAACTGAAGAAGCCGGGTTGTTTTGCCACTTGCCATTAAAAAATGACCTAACAGGACGTCCAAACGATTTCGTAGGTCTTTTCCCGGTCGATAGGAAGTAGTAAGACAACATTTTCATCTCATCGGCGCCGTATGCGTCAAGAGCTGGCCCGATACCTCGGTCAATGAATGCGTCTCGTTTGAGTTGGTTGGCTTCCCTCTTGCGACTTTGCAGGAACCCTTCCAACGTTTTTTCACGAGAATGAGGCCTATCATTGAGCTGAAGGGCCAACTGGATCTTGTGCCAGTCGACAATCTCTTTCTAGTAACCCTCCATCCCATCGTTGGACAGCGGATGGGCTTCACCAGTAAGAGACTTCTTCTGCCCCTTGGCTCCGCAACGTCACTCCAAAATAGCAACAACTTGCCTTCCGTAGCAGCCGAGCTGTCCGCAAACCCTCTGCGCACGCACCAGCCTTCCACTCATGCTGCTTGGAGTCATAGTTTTTTTTAGTGTTTTTGGGACGCGAGGCGACACTGTGAACAACCACTTTCTGGACAGCTCGTTGAATGTCGAGGTTGTTGCTGGTTGGATCGAGAGTCTGCTCCATTGCTTCTCCACCGCTTGTTCTCTTGAGGCGCTTTGCTAAAAGCCTGGTGGGAAGGGAGAGGAAAGAGAGCGAGGGGGCCTGGAAGGGACAGAGGGGAGGATGGGGGGAGGGGGCTCCAAAGAATTTTTTGATTCAAAGCAGTATTTGGTGTTTTTCCGATTACAATTAATACGCGTTATTTACCGTCAGAATGGGTTTGCTGTTTAAAGGCGTTTTTACACATTAATTTCGATTAGCATAGAGTTATGAAAGTTTACTGGCGTTCCAGTGCAAATTTTAAACTTTACTTCTTGCCTACCTCTTCAGCAGACAAGTATGTGTACGTGCTTGCGCGCACTTGTGGTCACATGATGTTGTGGGACTCCAACTTTATGGGTGAGGCGTGGAAACCTCGACGCCACCATGTGGCTCGGTCGTCATCTGGATAATCCGGATGCCTCGACCTATGGACGTGCGTGTGCGCCGCAAAACGGTCATGTTGGCGTGATTAAGTGGCTGCAGACCCACAAGCCCGATCTCGAATCGTCAAATGCACTTCACGCAGCCATCGTGCATAGTTACCTGGCAACCACATCGAGATCTGTTTATGGCTTAACGAGCAGTATCCTGAGCGCGTGGATCTTGATGTATTACAGAGGCAACGCCCAGCGAACGCCGCTGTGGTGCTACAACTGATCGATCAGCAAACTGTGGATTCTCAAAAAAAACGACGAAGATGCATTGAGTCGTGATTAAAGCCAACACGAACTGGTGCATGAACCAAGTCGGGTTTGTTTGTAGTTAATATTCCCCGATGGTTTCTTTGTAAGGTAGCTTTATTCAAAGACTGACTGACATCTTTACTGACCATCACTCACTGGTGACATGATACTGTAATATGAAAAGCCACGTTGGCACTCTGTTTCAGGACGAGCTATTGGTGGCGGAGTGATGTGAGCTTTCACTCACAGCTTTTTGCTCGGGATGATGTAACACATGCCCTTGGGATCACTTGTAGGATCAAGTCGTTGGGGCAAATACAAAAATCGCGAGCCGTAGTGCATTGCTCCGCTCATCAACGAGTCCGCGTTCACTTGAATCCAGTATATTCGACTTCTTCGTGAAGAACTTCTGACACAAAATGCGAGTTCAAGTGTCAACGTGGCTTGTGCATGGTGATTTTCATGATGTGATTGAGTGAAAGGAATCGCGAGCCTCGAGAGTTAAAAATACAAGAACTGAGAGCAATATAAAAGAAAATGAAACAACCCGTTTATAAATAATACGCTGATCTGCTATTCTTGGTCGCACGCGGCTTTAGCGTGCTTAATATTCGCGTTTGAGTTGATACCCACGAGCACCAGCACCTCGTCCGCCCTGACGAGCCCGATTTTGGAAAGCCGCACCGTGCTTTGGTCAAGGTTGAGCCGTTCGTCTACAAAGGACTGGCAGCGAAAATGGACACTCGAGATGAAGAGGACCTGACGATCCAGATCCCACCGCACGATGGATCGCAGACCGAACGCTCACGCGGTACGTTTGGCGGTCGACAGCGATGGCTTTCTGGTGCTGCAGGCACTGGCGCTAGCGGAAGCGGAAGTGGAGCGGACTCGAAGAATGGTGGCGGCAATGCGTCGATTTTATCTCCAAGAGGAGGTAAAAGTGTCTTGAAAACGTACGATGGGTTTCTCGCTGTATGTCTTTCTTGATTGCGGTACATGATGACGCTGAGTATTATATGTGCTATTGTTTTGAATGGTTTTTGTTTTACCTTCCGTAGAAAAGTTACAGCGCCGTCTGTGCAGCCGTTCCTGTCGTCCATGGGGATTCTGGTCGGCGAGGAGACCCAAATTGTCGACAAAGAGGCCAACGAAGTCGCGATTCTACGACGCGTATGTAGCTTCTCTTCGCTGTCATCCACATCGGTGATGGCTAAAATGACACTAAGCATGACACCGTTTGCTGACTTATTAGGAACACGACACAGCGAAAAACTTCAACTGGCGGAAAGAGCAAGAGATCAAGGTGTGGTTTGCTCTCTCTTTTTGCATGCCTGGTATCCTGTATGCGTCAATCTTTAACGCTCTGAACGCCGCAGAAACTCGAAGAGGAAGTGGAGAACATGTCGATGACCTTAAACGGACGCGTTGGAGACTACTCCCAAGCCAAATCCAAGGCGACGAACATTGAAAACAAGTCTGCGGTAAGTATTCCGAAAGCATTCCACAAGTGGCTCTTAGAGTAACCTCGGAGAGTATTTAATGTTGTCAATCTCATGATATTTTTCGTGTTATGTGTAGCTTTACGATTCTAAGTTGGAAGAAGAGTTGGCCGATCGAGGCGTGTACAATCACATGATTCAGCGCTTGACGCACGAAGCTCTCATCGCGAAGAAAGCGACGCTGGAGAAGGAAAAACAGCTGCAGGCGCTGGAGCACGAACTCGCGAGCAGCATGGCTGCGCTGCTCACGGCGAGGCAGGAAAAGTCGAGCGCCGAGAACGCGTACAAGAAAACCTACGAAGAGTGGTGGGAACGGAAGCAGGAGAATGTCCGAGCACTCGATGACATGCAGCAAGCCGTCGAGCAGACGAAACTCAAGCACGATATCCTCGAACAGCGCGAGATCTCGAGAAAGAAACACGTACAAGAGGCGCTGGGTGAGATGAAAATAAAAGAATCCAAGCGGTTGCGCCACGAATCCTCCGCGCAGATGACGCATTTCTCCGAGATCCAGGACGAGTTGTCCGACACGGACTGGAAATTGATTGCCGTGGAAACCGAGTTCAAGAAAATCGTCGAGGCCGCAGGCACGAACAACGTTGACAAGATCATCTCCAAGTTTGTCGGACGAGACGAGACATTCCGCGCGCTGAAAGAGGAGCACACGCTCGTTGACGCGCGCATGCGCAAGCTCCGCGAAAAGCACAAGCAGCTCAACGAAACGTTGGGCAACCTACGCGGCTCAGCAGTCAACTCGCGTACAATCTACCAGGAAATGGACCAGACATCGGAGCGACTGAAGGACATCGAGAAGGATGCCGCGGTGTTGTCCGAGAAATTCAATCGATCGAACGTCATGATGGACGCATTTCGAGCGTGTATGCTCAAATGCCTCAACAAGCTCAGCACTGTGCACGGCTCGTTAGACTATGACGACCACCACGAGTTGAGTCGAGCCATGGAGACCCCGACGGCAGAACTCCTTCATATGGTGGAACAGAAGCTGAATCGCGTGCTCGACGTGATCAACCGTGAGAAAGCCGAGCGCGAATTACATCGCACTGAGGCGTCGCTGGGCGCTGGTAGCGCGCATCCATCCGAACAAAGCGACAAGAATGCGCACGGCATCCGCGCACCAGCGCCGCATGAGACTGAGGAGCATTTCATTCTGCGCATGTCGTCGGCCAACACATCCACGGCAAATGTGCGCGTGCGTCCAAAGTCTCGAGTCCAGGGTAGTCGACCATCGGTGATCCCAGACTCCTATGAGCATAAGCCATCACCGATCCGGCCAGCACACCACGCCATGGGAGCAGGGGACCCAAGTAACAACAACGGAGCGAGCTCAGGCATCGGGGTCTCTGGTGGCAGTGGGGACGACGATAGGCATGGAGAAGCTGTTGCAGCCACGTTTATCGACGAGGACACGGTGGTCGATCGTCACATGCGCAAGAAGCTCGTCGGACTGATCGTGAACCGAGGGAAGCGCGGCAAGAAGCCCCCACATCAGCAGCACTAAGTCTCAATAGTTCATTCATTACCTTGCTTCCGTATGCGCTATTGCCACAGTTTGGCTTGCGAATCCGACGCGTTGATTGGCTGTGCATGTGCAACCTATATTCGCATGTGATTGGCTATAATTTAACCTATACACTCTCTTCTTTTAGTTGATAGGTTCTTGATTTCTATTAATAAAATTTGCCCTATCCTTTATTATATCGTCTGCTTGTTTCGTTTATCTTTCCCCCCATACAAGCACCACACACCATTTGCAGAAAAGCAGCAAGCATGACGGCGGTCGTGGAGGTCGAGATCGCCGGCGCGTGCCAATGCGGCCACAGCCACGGCCACAGCGGCTCCCACGTGCGTCTGTAGCTCTCCTATATATCTAAGTCTCTATGTGTGCTGACGCTTGTGGCTCACGCTTGTCTGTGTAGGATGCGGAACAGGGGTCAACGCCGTCGCTCGCGTACCAGCTCTGGTTCCCATGGCGCTTGCTCGTGCTGGTGCGTGGATGGTGTCATGCGCATGGATTTAATGGGAGCAATGGGCGAAGACTGAATGCACTGTCGTGTGCGCGTGTATGCGTGTGTCTAGAATCCGCTGCTGTCCATGGTGGTGTTCCTGGTGGCCAACATGGCGTTCATTACCATCGGGTACGTCGGAACAAGCAGGAGCGTTTGCATGTTGAGGGCTTTGTCAATGGCTGATGTTGCGCTGGATATGGCAGCTTTATCTTCGGGCTCATCTCGGAAGTGACGACGAAGCCGGGTCTCCTGCTCCTGCTGCTGCTCTCGGTCGTCTGGGTGCTGCGCAAGGTGACGTCGCTGTTGGCGTACCCGGGCCAATTGGATCTGGTGATCCGCGACGGGGAAGCCAACTTTGCGAGGCTCACGAAGCGCCGACTGCTCATGTTTGTCGAAGCAGCGAACGAGCTCGCGAGTGTGCTCGGCGACACGGATCTGAGTGCGACGAAGCGACTGCGTTTCATGCAGGCGTACCAGAACTTCGTGTTCTCCAAGGACACGCTGCTCTTGCCGACGATGAAGTCGCTCGAGGTGGTCGAGAAAGACGACCAGTTGGGTCCAAATGGGACGGTCCTACTCTCAGTGATGCGCGACCTGCTTGCGTGTTACTCGACATCGATTGCAGCGCATTGCATCGAGCTCTGTGACGCCACGACCAAAGACTTTGAGGCGAAACGCCAGCAGATCTTTCTCCCGAAAAAGATTGGTGTGCGATCTGGAAGCGACGACGTCGCGGACAAACTGCTGCCATCCTTTGTACTGAACACCCAGCGATTGCAGGAAGCTGTGCGCCTCGTTGGGCTCCCCACCACCGAGGTGAGCAGACGATGTTGTTTACTTAGCTTGGGAGAATGATTCGTCCATTCTGTAAACGTTGTTTGTGTCTTCAACTTTTTCACTTGAACCTAGGCGAAAAAAGACGCATCATGGATCCTCAAGCAGCTCTGCCAGCGCAAGCCAAAGGACGTGGACACGATCACCAACTTGGATCTCATGCGCGCAGACATGTCGACCCGCTTTGTACGTTGTTTTTGTTGTTGTTGTTACATGCTTTGACGCGCGCTCGTTAGGCACTCATCTGCACACATGTGATGTCTATTCTCTGCATTTTACTAGAAAGGCGAGCAGTTGTGGATCACTGGGTACCGAAACCACCAGATTGACTCGATGCTTCTGCCTGCGAAGAGCGGTATGACCACCGATCGCCCTGCTGTCATCATTTGCAACCCGAACGGCGGCTTGTATGAGTTTCACCACTTGCAGATGGACTGGATCAAGTTTTACACTGAGCTCGATTGCCACGTGTTGATCTACAACTACCGCGGCTACGGGCGCAACAAGGGCTCGCCATCGCCTTACGAGCACAACATGGATGGTATGGCGATCGTTGAGTACCTGAAAGTGCAACGTGGTATCAAAAAGATCGCTGTCCACGGCGAGTCAATTGGGGTATGTACAAAATCTCAGGATGTATTAGTGATGGCAAAAGCAATACTCACCTGTTTGCACTTTTTCACTTCCATTTCTGAATCGCAGGGGTTGGTGGCGACGTATCTCGCGAGTCACTCGAAAGATGTGGACGTTTTGGTCGTAGATCGAACGTTTGCAAACTTACCGGCACTCGCGCAGCGCCTTGTTGCCTCGTGGGCTGGCAATGCGGTCAATATCCTGACGCGATGGCGAACGGACAACGTGAGCAATTACCTTCGTGCGCAATGCCCTAAGCTGCTTTGCTCGGATCCTTGTGACGAGATCATTCACGATGCCGCGTCTCTGAAGTCTGGCGTCGCGCTTCGCGTTGAACTTGACGAGCAAGCGTTTGATATGCCTCCGCCACTAGGCGAGTCGGAAAACCAAAAGAACCTGTCGATACTGGGCGATTTCGCGACAGCGATACCCGATTGGCTCCCGCTGTCGCTCAGTCCATGGACGAGAGGCTCACCGAGTGTGCGTCGCAGCAGCGAGGCTGACAGTCGACCGCAGCTTGGTGGTCCGTTGACAGAGGAGATAGTGCGTCGATTCAGTGAAGCTATAATGTCCATCGCTGGACGAGCGCTGAAGTATACAGCGAGACGTGACAGTGCCGAGAACAATGGCAAAGCGGCTGCGAAACCAGAGAGTGGGGTGGACAAGGCTGCAAACTCCACTCACGTCTCAATATCCGTGCAATCGGAGCAAGACACGCCAGACGATGAGGCGAAAGGAGGGGCTGTGGACGAGCATCAAAGTATTTTGTCGTGCGACCAGCCTCTGAATTTCCCAGAAGAGCTGCTCGCAGTTGTCTGGATGGAACTGGCGTGCATAGATGGATACTGTGGTCAAACACTGCTGCAAGCTGCCGAGAGCGGAGGTCATGATAAAATTCGCGCGTGGACAGCATCGCTTCTCGTGTGGGGAGGTCGAGTCTCTCCCGGACGCCGAAATCTGTGCTCGGTCGATCCTTTCGAGCGCCAAGGGATATCAATTGTTCCCGTATCGATTGGCCAGGCTCACTCGATGCTCCAGCAACTTGTGGAGCAGCACCCGACGGTGAAATTCGATTTTGACATTGGGTTCCTGGTGTTGATGGTTGAGTATCTGTTCGATTCTCTGCAACGACGATGGAAGCAGCTGGATGAAAAGCGACTGACGCCCAGTACTAATGAGGGAAAGTCTGTCGCTGCACCCGAACTGCCGCGAATCATCAACACTGGAGACGCCCAGCTCGGCTATTTATTACCTCTCCATTGCGGACACAACAAGAACTTCCACGAGCGAGAGAAGCAAGCACTTGTGGTCTTTTTGAGGCATGTCGGCTTTCTGGCCTCGATCGAGCAACATCCGTGAGTGAGACGTTCCTATTTCATCATACGCTATTGTTGCTGTCATAGACAGATAAGTAGACCCCGAAACAAAACCTGACAATCCAAATTGCATTAATACAACGACAAGAAAATCTATACAACGTACTTAACTAACACCAATCGAGGGTCTCGAAGTTTTCTTCCAGGCAAATCGGGCACGAGTGGTCTTCGAGACACGTATCGTGGAAAGCGTGGCCGCAAGGAAGCAGCACCACGTCAAGGTTGAAATTGTCTATGGCACCACCAGCAAAAGCAAATCAGATACTCGCCAGTAAACAACCAGCACAATACAAATACCTTACCGTCTGCGATTAGAACCACAGGAAGTTCACAGGATGCACATGTCGAATCGTGAAGTTGGACCTCACCACCCCAGTCACTGTTTCTGTACTCAAACGACCGGCATGACAAAGACTGTAAACCCATCACACTGCTCTTGTTGAGTTTGCCGTCGCTCGGGAACACAACCTTGGTTGCATTGCGCTGCTCGCCGTGCTCTCGAAGCTCGTTATCGTACTGATTGCATTTCGCCTTCCAAATGTCGAAACTCTTCTCGTCGATTCCTGGTCGCAATGCACCAATTTCCAAATCTAGAATCGCAGATATCTGCGGTGCAAAGGAGATCCCAGTGCCAGATGACGCATCCTTATACGATGACCACACATGAGTATCGACTACTTCAAGCATCTGATTCACTTCGTGCATCTGTCGCTTCGTGAGGACGTGATTCTCGACAATCGTGTGGTACATGGACAGCGGCGTCGCGGCAAAGAGCAGTGGGTAACGGGACAAAAGATGCATTCCGTACTGCAGGCTGGTCGAGTTTAACAGCGCGTAGATGACGGTAGAGCTGAGTTCTTCGTTGTGGTTTTCTTTGGAAATGCACGTCTCGACCTGGCTGAGCACCTTCAGAAGGGCTTCCTCTGCACACATCTCCAGCTTGGACACTCTTTGAAACACGCTCTCCAAAGTCCGAAGTTGCTTCTTTCGTACAATGATCGCGACCAGCTCGTGCAATTCCTTGTAGCCACGCTCTTGAGTTTCCCGAGATTTCAAGGAAGTCAGTGCAAGCTCCAAGAGACCTTCCAGTAAATGGTTCTTGACGAAAAGGGTCCAGCATTTGAGATGATCAAAGCAGAATCTCTCTGGCTGGCGAACGATTGATGATACCCACGACGCGAGGCCATTCCGGCCACCTTCCTCGAAAAGCTTTCCGACAACTTTCACCCCTCCAAAGCACAATTGAAGACAACGGTTGACGATCAGAGTATCTTTTCCAGCCTTGTCGCTTTTCTCCTCCAAGAGACGAACCAGATACCGGAAATACTTCGATGTCTGGGGGACACTCTCTGGCTTGAATAACTCTCCGTTACTTTCTTGATCATTCCAGTTGATTTTTGCACCAAAAAGAGAACGCTCGACATTCCAGGGATACAGCACAGGATACTTGTCCACACAAATTTCGATCGTTTCTTCCGGACATTTCTTCAGCAGTACGTCAAGCAGATGAAGCAAAATGCAGATAGAATCACGATCTTTTAGCACAGCAATTGCCTTTTCGATTTCCTTCTCGGCGACATAGTCGACAACTTCATCGCAAGTATCCGACATTTCGGGGCTGGAAACAGCTCGATCCAAGACCAAGTTCAGGGCATCTGAAAACAGACGCAAATTACAGACCTCGGCGGCCAGTTCTGGATTCAGGTAGGCTCCATACTTGTTTACAAATGCTTCAGCCTCTTCAGAAGTCCACAGCTTCGGAGCATGCAGTATCGTGTTTTCGCACAAATCTCCTGAAATGTCGTCGTCTGCCCAGTTGAAGCGCTCCTCCAAATCCAGTTCGATGCCCATCTCATATGTATACCGTTTAGCGCGGCCAGCTGAAGCGAACTGTGTTTCTGCATCCGAGGGACGAACGTGAAGCCTGTGTCCAGCTGCGCAAACAGCAAAGTATATCGAAACCATCACGCGCACAAGGTTCCAGTCTCCTCGAGTCAGCGGCAGGCCATCTCCATCAATCAACGCTTCACCACGTGCAAATCCTGTGACAAATGGAGACATCTTGACTCCATTGTTTGGTTTCGGCGCAACCGGGCTCAAACTCTGCTCACCCGGTGTGGCTGTTGGATCAAAACAGCTCAGCCATGAGGCGATTGTGGACTGAACCTGTGCAATATCTCCTTGGAACAAGTACAAACTTGTCAAGCATGCACATACTCTCGTGATACCAGCTGCTGGCCACAGTCGCTGCGTTAACTTCTTTGTTTTCTCCGCCGTAGCAGCAGCAGACTGCAACTCGGCGACCAGCTCGACAACCTCCCGCTTGAGAACAGGCTCCAATTCTGGAGAGAGCGCCAAATGGCCTCCCACCATGCATTTCCTCTTCACCTCGCAACTCGATGTCGCTCCAATGTACTTTTGCAACGCACGTTGAGAAGCACGCGTAGGGTTTGGAGACATCGAATCAACCAAGAATCCCTTTTGCTTCGAGCTCATTGATTGCAAGCGGGAGTTTGGGATCTCAGGTGGTTGTAAAGTCAAGTCACGAATTACTTCTGATTTTGACTTCACAAATTCTTGCTGCCTCCTTGGTGCATCTTGAGGCTGGACGTCAAACTTTCTCTTCGCCGCATGATCTTGCACAGCATATTCGTGCTTCTTGTTATCACCCATTGAGATTTCGTTCGATTCTGAGATATTGGTATCATCGTCAGGAAGATTCAGTTGCTGGTTGAGCGGAAGGTTTGACGTGTACTTGAGGTTTGAGTCCCAAATATCCATTGAGATGGCTTCCAGCAGTACTTCTGCGTCCAAGTTCCCTTCATCAGCTTCCCCCTTCGACGACATAGCAATACGTAAAACCGAGTACTCATGCGTAGCATCATGGCTCGTAATGTGCCTCGAGTAGGTTCTTCGAAGCAGGCGAGGATCTGGATCAAGCACTATCGGGTCATTCTCATCCGAATACTCGCCGAACATACTTGACATCTGCGCTCGACCGAGACTTTGCGCAATCGATGAAGGGTCCATCAAGCTCGTCAGCATACTTGTGTTCGGCAGAAACGTGGAAAATGCCTTCGCAGCTGCACGAGAGCTTCCTTTCAGATTCAGACCAGGGATGTAATTGTCTTCACTCCGGCTTTGCTCGAACTTCTTCACCTCTTCCATCAGCTCTTCCAGGTAGGACTCACGGTAATCATCTCGGACAACAGGCTGATTGCGAGACAGCTCGTTGATATCGACCATACAAGCCTCGATCGTCGAGCCATCTGGGGTATAAATGCTCTTCGAGTATGACTGAAATGAGGGAGCTAGGACATCGAAATACTCGACTTGCTTGTGAAGAGAGCTCCCTGTTGCCAACGTGATCGATTTGTCTTCCAGAGATGCAGAAGACGACGTAAGAGACGCTGCGGGATCCGAGCCATTTCCTTGCTGCTGAGGACGGTGCTTGAAGATAACTTGAAGTGGCTGAATTCCCGACTTTGATTGCTCAATCTCATGAGCGGACAAGTGGTGCTCTTCTAGCGACTTCGCATTCTCGTGCAGCGCATCCAGTGATTCCAGAATCTTTTGGTCCTCAGCGTCTTGTGTTTCTCCGACTAGCTTGAGCCATTCTTTGCGCAACGCGCCAAGCAACGACGCATCATTCATGCTGAATTCGATTGCCATCTAGCCGAAGCGCACTCTACATTTAGTCAGCTTGCCCAAAAATTATACTGCAGCATTCTAAAAGTTTGACTCACCTGCACAGACTTTTTAATGTCGTTTGCAGCATAGATATCCACAAATTGACGAGCAGAACAGGATTGAATCATTGACACCTTCGGATTCTCGCCGTGAAGAACAACCAGTATGGATTCGTTCATAATCTGTACGGCAAGAAAGAAAGCAGGTGTTAATACAAAACGAACGCACTGCTAGCTCGACCGCAAAATGCAGTACCTTCAGATCATGGATGATGCCAAGGTCAAGATGCCATTCCACGATTTCCACGGCAATCGGATCAAGAAAGAACAGCACGCTCGACCCAATGTTCCAGCTCACAAGAAGCGAGTTTCTGGACCTGTATTCCTCTGGCACATATGGCGCGTCCTGAATAAACTGGAAAAGACTGAGCTTGTTAATGGTGAGATTGCGAGGCTGGATGCCTACATTATATGGACACAGATACGTTAGCCTCGTCCCAGCGCAGAGAGCACAATCAAACATACTTGCTACCTTCTTCCAGTGCACATCCAGGGTTCTGAAGAAACTCGCTAGGGTTCTTTGCTAGCGAAAACTTGATCGTGGACGACACCGTACCGGATTGTGGGTCTGCGATCCACACACGACGCCCCGGACGAGACGAGAACACTTTGTTTTCTCGCTTCTTCGCTGGATCAATGGAGTCATCGTCGTAACTAGTGAAGAAGCACGCGCCATAGCTTCCTTGACGGACTTTCGTCCCAATCTAAGCGCAACGCAGCCACATTATTATATTAGTCCCTACTCTAACTACGCAACCCCCAGGAAATAATGAACAAAGGCCGACACGTACTTGAACGGCACTGCCATCACTTGACGTGAGGTTCAACAGCAAAACGCGCAATTGCGAGGAGACCAGCAGAATGTCCGATCGACCAGACTTCGCCATATCTAACTTTAACGGCATGCAGCATGGCAAGATCAGCTACTTCCATGATTACGACAGAAGTACATGCAACAGTAAGCCACATACGTGAACGATCCCAGTCTCCTCTTTGAGCAACAATTCGGTGTCGGCGCTTCCAAAAATCGCAGACATGCCGGCACGAAGCACGGTTTGACAAACGAGTCCCGCATTGCATGCGGAAAACAAGCGATGACCCAGTTTATCCCACAAAAAGCAAGTGATCGGAAATCCCTGATGCATGCACACAACACAAGAACAAGCGTCAACACCCTCTCTTCTCTACGCGTCTCTCGCAATGATGCGAGATATCAGTACGCACATTGTGAAAATCATGGGAAAACTCCACTTTCTCGCCAATCTTGTTGTAATCCGAGAGCTGCAGGCCGTACACGACACCCCGCATCGTGCCGACAACGAGGTGCTTCTGCATCGGACAGATACTCAAACACGCGACGCCAACGCGGTCATTGCTCGGCGGCGTGATCATCTTCACCAAGTGGTACTTTGACGGGAAGTTTCGCGCGCGCGCATCGCCGGTATCAGCGGTAGTGCGCGCTGCCGTCGTCGCGTATAGATACACACTCCCCGCATTCGTTCTATTTCGTTTGCACCGGTCGTCGTCACGCACACCAACATATCCGCACACACAAACGTACTAACCGCATCAGCATTTACATCAACCACATGCACAGCAACAACAAAGAGAATAAACAAACGCACCCGCATGCCAAAAAGTTCTCGGACGCGTGGACGCTCGTAAACTTGATCTTGCGGTTCTGCGTGGACAGCCCGAGGTCCTTGAAGTGCAGCAGCGGCTTGGCGCGCAGCGGTGTGGCGGACGACGTCGAGTTGGCGAGCGCCGCGGCGCCACTCTCGCTGGGCGGCATCGCGAACGCAAGACTCTTGATAATTTACACAACGAGCGCGCGCGCGCGGACGGAGCTCTTCGGTGGTGGCGAATGTGCAAATAGCTAACTAAATGCGGGCGGGCTTCCACGGGTTCTTCCACTGCAATGTGGAATGCGGACCTCATTTACCAAACCGCGTTGGCTATTTGGAGCGTGTAGCAAAACAAGGTCAAGGGATGTACTTCACATAAAAAATGCGCATAGTGATAGGATCACAGAGAGAATACTCATGGGGATGCAAAGAAGTAGCAGGAAAACAGCACTTGTGGTGGTACATTCACATAAAGAATGCTTGAAAGGGTTTCAGACACCGAAATGGACTCGGTTCAGATGGTTCCTAGCAACAAACAATGATGGTCCCGACGTTGTACCGGTGTAATCTGCCCTCAGCACAGTTTGTTGGCTGTTTCACGTCTTGAGGCGTCATCACTCTCGTTGAGGACCATCCGTATTGTGTCGCCTGATCAGTTGCATAGCTCCAGCGATCTCTGGGAAATTCTCCAGCAAGTAGTTTCGGTGCTCAGGATAATGCTCGCTAATCCACAAGCATACCTCAACCCGATTATGAAACGCGTGCCATTTTACCACGCTCTCTGAGCACCCATAACGAAAATGTGAGTACAAGAACACCAGCCTTTGAAAATCATCATGGTATGTGCTCATCGCATTGGCCGTGCATCCTTCGTCTCGGTTGTTATGCAGCCACTCGAGCATCTCCAGCGAGCCTGCTTGGTCCATTGCTCTCGTCGAGCACCCCTCAACGCGGTTTGCATGAAGCCACTGGACAACGTCAATGAGATTGTTGCGTGCTGCACCGTCCATTGCGTCCCTCGTGCACCCTTCTGAACGGTTGGCATGGAGCCATTTCACAATCTCCAAGTGACCATTGGTAGCCGCCATATCCATAGCAACTTGTGTACACCCTTCGTCGCGGTGGTCATGCAGCCATTTCACAACGTCCAAGTGGCCGTTGCCGGCGGCGCCATCCATAGCATCCGTTGTGGCGCCTTCACGTCCTGGTGTTTGGATGCCATGCAGCCACTCCACGATGTGCAGATGACCGCCAGTAGCAGCGTTGTTCATGACGCTCACAGACCACTCTTCATTTCGATTGGCATGCAGCCACTTCAGCACTTCCAAGTGACCATTTAATGCTGCGAGGTCCAGCGCACGCGTCGTGCAGCTTTCGTTTCGGTGTGCATGCAGCCACTGCACCACTTCAAGGTGGCCATTCTCGGCTGCGCCGTCCATTGCTTGCGTCGTACAGCCTTCGTGCCGATTCTCGTGAAGCCATTGGACAATGTCCAAGTGTCCTGCCGTTGCCGCATGATCCATCGCATGCGAGGTGCACCCTTCTGAACGATGTGTATGCAACCACTGTATGATTCGTAGGTGCCCGCCGGCCGCCGCGTGGTCTAGTACGCTTTGCGAAAATTCTGCGTCCGACTGCATGTGCAACCATTCCAGGAGTTCCAAGTTGCCTTTGAGAGCCACAAAGTTCATCGAAATCTCCAAATTTGGCTGGTGATGACCGTGCTCGTGCAAGTACTGCGCGACATGCAGTTGACCACACGTAACGGCCGTGTCAAGTGGAAATGACGACTCGACCTCCGGCTTATGGGTCTGAAGCCACTCAACCACACGAATATGACCGTTTCGTGCCGCATTGGTCAGCACATATGGCGAGCAGCCTGGGTTCTGCGGATGACCGTCGAGCCACACGACGGCATCGAGATGTCCGCCCAACGCAGCCTCATCCATAAACCTAAAGCTCCACAATAAAGTGTCCTGACAGTTCTGTGCGAGCCACTCGAGCATGCGCACGTTCCCGCTCCGTGCGGCTTCGCGCATCGCGTTCCCTGTGAGCCCTTCTCGACAGTACACTGTACACAGCCACGTCATGACCTCGAGGTTGTCTGCTCGAACAGCGCTCACCAGCGCTTCGCTGAAGAGATGCATCCGATGGTATCGGTCCATATCTGGCGGCTCGTGCGCTCGAAGCCGCTCCAGCAGCCGTAAGTCTGTGGTTGTTGTTGTGCGTCCACAGGCGCGCGGGATGCTCCAGAAGCGCGGCGTAGCGTAGTCCATGAACGCGCTGACGAGCGAGACTGCGTGCGACAGTGCGGATACGCCCAGATGGGCCTGGCAGACCACGCGCGCAGTCGTGAGAGGCGCCATCATGTGCGCAGTTTGTATCTCGTCGTGGGCCATGGCTCTCTTCGTTGCTTTTGACTGTGAAGTCACATTCTGGGTGCAAAAAGAAGCGTACAAAGTGCGTCTGAAGTCGAGTGAGTGAACTTAATAAGTTAACGAACTAATTCTGTAATGCACACGGCTTCCGTTTCTACTATTTTATAATAGCCCAGATTCTGAAAGGCACAGCACATACCTCACGACTCGACAGTCGGTTCGTGATCGCCAATGTGGGTGGTTCCTGTCGTATGGTACACGTTGGGAAGCAGTATGCACATGTGGCCACTATGATGCTGCTGTTTCCTTTTTGCGTCGTATCGCTCGTCAGCGCGTTCGTGGACAACGCTGCTGCTCGCGGTGATCTGCATATAGTGGAGTGGCTGCACACCCTTCAAGCATCATGACATGAAGGTACCACGACAGATGCCATGGATCATGCAGCCTGCAATGGTCACTTATACGTTGTAGACTGGCTGCACTACAACTGTCATGAAGGGTGTACACAGGCTGCCATGGATATGGCGGCTACCAATGGTGACTTGGAGATTGTGAAATGGCTCCATGCTACCCGTTCGGAAGGGTGCACAACGGAAGCGATGGACGAAGCAGACTCGCTGAAGATGCTCAAGTGACTGCATAACAATCGGCGCGAAGGATGTACGGCCAAAAACGCGATGCCGCAGGTTGTGGGAGCTTTCCGAGACCGCTGTTCTTGCATAAACATACTGACACTGAGTGCACAACAAACGCAGTGTACTTCGCGGCGACTAGTAACTACGTCGATATCTCTCTGGTTGTGTGAGCATTTTCCTGAGCAGCGAAAGTACTCGCTGGGCATTTCCCAGTGATGGCTGCCACCATCCAGTCGATTGGGCGACAGAGTACGAATGGCTCTGAATGAGAGTGACATCGTCGCTTTACAGAGAGCTACAGAGTTCACAAATTGCACCTCACGCTCAAGCTGCCAGATACGACAGCCTATGCTATCAAACCTGGCGCAGTTTATAAGGAGACGGTGGATCAGACTACCCTCACGGCAATGCGAGAAGATTTTGTGTTTACCTTACCCAGTACTTGGAACCTCCTAGTAAAGCCCCATTTCGGATGATAAAGTGCTAGATAAAGGAGCTTGAAATATGCCATTGCATTACGAGTAAACCTATGTTGATTCCATGACCCGCGTGTCATCATCTCGGCGACGATGCATATGTACTCGGAAGCTTCAGCGATTGCCCTGGTCAAACTTCCTCTTTGGGGACGATTGGAAGTGTGCGGTGCGGCTTTCTTTTTCTCGATATGCCCTTAAAAGCAGCAAATTTTGGAAAGTGCGTTCTGGAGCTCAGGGATAGCGTCCATTTGGATGGTAGTAGTTGCCCACACCATTCAGATGGCGTTAAGGGACTCAACTCGTATCCCCGCCCATCTGACTTGGGTTTATCCGTCATACACGTATCGGTTGCACCAATATCTCGACAGCCACACGCTAAAGCAGAGATCGCGAATTTGTTTTCGATTTGTTGGCTTGCTGCTGCAAAGTTGTCCTGTCGCCTTCTGCCATCATCACCGTCTTGCATGCATGCAATAAATTATTTCGTGGCCACTCATGTCCGTCCGTGTTTCCAGCGCTCCATCATTGCTTGACAACGCGTCGCAAGTATCCAGTACTTGATGATTCATTTTGCTCGAAGCCACTGCAGCTGCGACCTCACTCGCCTTCCCACCCGCTTTCCACCGCGACGACCTGGATCGGCAGCTCAAGCTTCACGCTTTGCGCTCCTGTGTACTGGCACTCCACTTGTACGATGTAGCGCACGACAAACAGGTGGCCCGTACGGTTTGTGGGCGGGATTGGCGCCTTGGCTGCGACATCGATGAGGTTGAGAGAAAGCTGGTTCACCGAGTGGTGGCCAGCGTCGACACCGGGGAACCGACGCTCGCAGATCATCTTCGCATACGTTACGTTGCCCTTGGCTGAATTCATGGGCACGATGTGTTGATGGAGCTGCAGCGAGATGCGCTCGATCTTCTCGCTCGAATCGTTGTGCACACTGGCGTTGACAAAGACCTTGGTGCCTGTCACGAAGACATTCTTGTCCACGACGGCCGTGATCTCGCACGAGCCTTTCTTGAAAAACAGCCTCGAGCGCAGCTCTTTCGACACCGACACCTCGAGCGCGCGCACCATACCGCGCGGCGGCAAGGCGTGGATCCGCAACTTGGTTCTCGCCGTCGCTGGTGGCGTCAAGACTCCACCAGCAGCAGCAGCAGCAGCAAACGCATCGTCGAAGGTCACGAGGTTAGCCAGACGCGCCTCGATCGTGTATCTCACGGCGCCTTTGAACACGCTCACGCGGCCCGAGTCGTACGTCTGCTTGACGGAGACGAACCCCGGAAGCGACGACGGCAGCTGGTACTGGAACCGGTACGCGAAGAAGTTGCCGAGCTCATAATACTCGGGCGTGTCCGCGAGTCCAATCTATAAGGTATTAATATGGATAATCAGCTAGCACATATACTACGCATATGTGGTGCATGCACGGCAATGGCACTATAAAGCCTACCTTTTGGCTGAAAAACACCTTGGAGTAATCCTTGCGACGGGTCTCGCTGCCGTGCTTCTCCTTCCACGACATGAGCTCGACGCCCATGAGGAACACCGCGAGGCCTACGACAACAACAGCGCCAGCAGCATGAATTACAAAATCCATATCGCGTCCATGCATGCGCACCGAGAGCCTACCATTGAACTCGATGGGGATCGCGGCGTCCAGGAAGACGTCGCCGTGCACGAGCTCGCCCGCGACGTACTCGCGCTTGAAGAGCTCCACGCGCACGCCGGCCTCGGCCATGCGCGTGACGAATACAGCGAGAGAGAGAGAGAGAGAGAGGCGCTGACTGGAGGGCGAATCTCTCGCGCGCGTTCGACTCTCAGATAAGGTCCATTGTCCGACTCGACTGGCGAGCGCACTCGCCACGACGTGGCGCTCGGCGTCAGCGCCCAAATCAGCTGATGTACGGTCTAATTTAATAGTCATGTGGTGGTAGCCTCTGTATCCAGTAAGGTGTTTGCATATTGATAGAATGCTTAAATTTATTAGTAGTAGGCGTGGATGATCATCAGGTCATGTGACGTGCAGACAGTGCTGAGAAGTGATGGATTAGAACGAAGTGCGGGTTCTTTTGCTGAGAAAGTGCCGAACATTAGAAAAAGCGATTTGTTAGGATATGATAGCTCTTTGGCTCTTGAAGGATGGGTGGGTATGAGAGCAAATGTATAAGAATTTCTTTTGCTACATATGCACTTTCTTGCGATGGTCGTAATGCTGGGGACGGCTCTGCGGCGCATCTGTGCGCATTGACATTCGTTTCCTTCTTCCGCCCAGCCGTTTCTCATTACTTTTTCATCCCATTGTAGGTCAGATGCTTGTACCTAAATAAAACCTCACCTTCTAAACTAAACTAAACTACTTTTTCGCCCCAGCATGTGCTTGCGCACTATCGTCTACTGAAACGTAATACGAATTATGATAAACGCGTGAAAGCGTAGATGATGACCTTGCACGCGCACACAGCACTAGCGCTAATATCTGTCGAGGATTTAGCACAACATTTTTTCGGGCACACTCTCTCCGAATCCAGGTTACCGCCCAATGATTCAATGGTTCGCGTGTGCCGCAGTGGGGTCATGCGAATACATAGAGCAGAGCAAGCAGCCTGCCTCTCGTACCAAAATGACGTAACCAGCTTCACGCACTTTAGCGATTATGTATTTTCCTGTGCAGTTTGTATGTGAGCCTACTTTTTAAACAAAAACGGTTAGGTTCTAAGGAGGTCAACTTTGAATAAAAATTAAAATTATTTATCCAAATTTAACCGACTACAAAAATTAACCGATTAATATGTCCCGAGCGTCCCGTATTTCCTCCAACTCCATGCGGGACCCTATTGTTTGGATTGCACCCCGCGCGCCATTTCCGCCCATTACAACACTCAAGCCAACACTCGAAGTGACCGCCATCTCCATCCACCAGCAGCATGTCGTTCTCGTTCGGAAGCGCAGGCAACAGCAGCACAGGCACATCCGGCGGTTTCTCCTTCGGATCGGCGCCCGCAGCGGCGCCGTCGACCGGTAGCGGAAGCGGATTCTCGTTCGGATCGAGCACGACGGCGGCGCCAGCGGCGACTTCGAGCGGTAGTGCGTCTACGACGACTGCTGTGCCAGCGAACACCGGCGGCTTTAGTTTTGGCAGTGCGGCGGCGCCCGCAGCTACAGCAGCGCCCGTGGCTTCTTCTGGGAGTACGTTCTCGTTCGGTGCTCCAGCAGCGGCGCCAGCTGCAGGTGCTGGTGGATTCTCACTAGGTGCGAGTGCAGCGGGTGCGGCCAAGCCGGCGTCGTCGACGGGTACGTCGTTCTCGTTCGGATCGTCAGCCCCGGCGCCAGCCACGTCGACGTCGAGCGCGTTCTCGTTCAAGCCTAGTTCGCCAAAGAAAACGACGGACTCGGCCACAACTGCAGAACCAGCAACGTCAACGGGAGGATTCAGCTTTGGCGGCGCCGCGAAGACCGGAGACAATGCTGCAAAGGCGCCAGCGGCGACGACGTCCTCCTTCGGATCGTTTGGCGCGTCTGCTGCTACCACGAGCAAACCAGACGATGCCGCCAAGCCAGCTTCTACTTTCTCGTTTGGAGGCGCCAGCAAACCGGATGAAGCTGCTGCAAAGCCCGCAGCAGCAGTGCCTTCCGGTTTTTCGTTCGGAACAAGCAACACGGCGGCCAGCTCCACAGCCGACTCCACGACCACGTCCACATCGACCACCACGCCAGCCACCACATCGACGTCTGCATTCAGTTTTGGAGGCAGCACCGCATCTTCTAGCACGACTGCGGCATCAATGACAACTGCGGCGGCCACGACCGCATCTACGGCAGCGGGTTCCAGTGCGCTCAGCGCCACGCCAGCTCCAATGGACCAGCCTCCAGCAGAATACATGGGTAAAACCATCGAGGTACGCACGAACGCCTTTCTATCGACTACTGTGTTGGTTTATGGGGAGGGGGATAAAGCATGACGATTTACACATTCTTATGTCTTTGCAGGACATTATCAACATGTGGAGCGAGCAATTGGAGAAGAATGCCGATACTTTCACGAATGAGGCTGTCAAAGGTACGTCGTCTTTTCTTGTTTTTGTTTGTTTGCTCGGAGCGGTTGCATTGAAAAATTTAAGGAGCCGAATTAACTGTGCTGTGCGTGCTCTTATAGTGAGTATGTGGGATAGTGAACTGATGGAGAGCCAAAAGAAGTTGGGCGACATCGCGAGCGACGTGCGTCGCATCCAGGTCGCGCAGAAAGAACTCGACACGAACCTCGACACAATATTTGCGTACCAAATGGAGTTGAAGTCGACGCTGGAGGTACACGCGACTCTTGTATTTGTTGTTGCTATCACGAAATACTCGATTTAACTGATGATATGTACTTCTCTGATGTATGTGCAGCAACTGGAGAACAGTGTGGACAAGATGTACGAAGCGCAGGACCACATGCCGATCGCCGCCGACATTGAGCGCGAGCAGACGCTGCAGCTCTCGGTAGACATCGACGAGCAGCTCAACTCGATGTCGACGACGCTCAAGGAGACCGTCGAGAAGCTCAACAAGGCGCAGAACGAGGCCGCCGACGAGAGCAACCCGATCGTGCAGATCATGAAGGTGCTCAACGTGCACCACAACTCGCTCCAGTGGGTCGAGTCGAACGCCAACAAAATCAGCAAGGAGGTGTCGCAGCTGACGCGCAAACTGCAAGAGTCGTCCATTTAAACGGAAGGAAAAAGATGCAAGTTGCAAGAAAAACCACCGACAGGTGGACAATGGAAGCAAACGCAGCCCCCTCCCTACATTCTAGAACACAACTCAAGAACAAACAGGACAAGCAGGCAGTCATTTCGGTGAGTGTTACCGTGGTCTGACGCTCATCCATTGGTTCACTCAGTTGTTTCTTGGGCAGGAACGAATTCTACTAGTATTTCTTTTTACAGCTAATATATACCGCTCCCAAGTCGCCCATGCTCGTCGTCTCAGTAAGTTGCTCGATGGTTTCGCTATACCAACAATTTCATCATTCCTGCGCCAAAATGCCTCAACACTTGAACAAGCGCGTCTATCTTCTAAAGGTTCATTTTATTATTTACGTTGCGTTTCCGGCTACTTTATTTTGCATTTGTCCGTCCCCCATTTGCCAAGTTGGTCGCCTGGGCTGCACATATTCCGACGTATGCGCGCCATTGGAGCCGACCAAGTTCGTGCGGGTAGGGGCGCTGGTTCATAATGATTCTTGCAGGAGCTCTTGCGTACTCGGCTCTAGAGTGTGTGCTGCCAGCCATCCACTTGGGCTGGGCCTCGTACTCTTTTACAATGCTTCTATGCCATCAGGTCGATGGTCGCGGGTGTCCGTGGCACCGCGAGATGCGCATATGGTGCTGCTGACGCTCTCGAGTGTGCTGAGGACGTCGACGTCGACGACGCTGCGGACGAAGGCACTGCTGGCGGCAATGGCGTGGCCGAACGCGCACTCGGATGCAGCAGAAGTAACTCGTGCGCCACTGGTAGCGGCTGCAGCGGTCCCTGTGCCGGTAAAATCGTCACAGGGATGTCGATCTTGATCGTCTTGGCGAGAAACAATTCGCACTCGAGCGTAATGCGGTACGAGCACTTGACGAACGAGCCCTCGGTCGATGGGAACCGCAGTTTGCCTGCGAGCACGAAGTCCATGGGCCGTTCGAGGAGCTCACCTGACTTTGGGCCCGTGGCCCGCACTTGCAGCAATGGCCGCGAACATACCTTCCGCATGCCGCTGCCCTTGGGATCTGGGATCGTCACGTCCTGGTACACGCGGCAGCTCACGTGCTTGATGCTCGCCGAGGACGTGTGGTTGTTGACGAAGATGTCGACACGCGCGGTCTCACCTAGCGCCAGCACGTTCTTCTTCATGGACGCGGCGACGTGGCACGTGCCACGATTGATGCATCCGAGCATGCGCACGCGCTTGGAGACCGTGCGTTCGACGCCTTGCGAGGTCTCTGCGGTGCCGCGATGCCGTTCGCGCACGACGAGCGCGTGTGTGGACTCGAGATCGGACACGAAGCGGCCCTCGACCTTGATGGACGCCTTGAGCGTGTACTTGATGGTCGCGTGCAGCGCCTGGAGGTCGCCGTCGAGCGAGTCGGCGTCCAGTACGCCCGGGATGTCCGCCGGTAACGTGTACGAGAATGGGTAGAGGTACTCGCCAGGCAGGTACGGGTTTGGGAGCACGTTGACGAGGATCTCGTGCTTAAGGAACTCCTGGTACCGCGAGTGGTGGTCGCCGCGCGAGCTCCACTGTGCGCTCTCCTCCCCCGTGATCGTGAACACGAGCGCTAATGACAAGCGAACATACGGAAGATAGTCATGCGAATCAGTCAGTCGTCGGTAAGTAACGATGGCTCCATGAAGACAAGAAGAGCAAAAGAGCAACGTACTGTCACAATGGATGGTCTCGCTCACGAGCACGTTGAGGCGGCCGGAGATCGTGTCGCCGGCGTAGTACTCGCTTTTGTCGACGCTGATGTAGAGCTCGCCTTTGACGCCAATCTCGCCCACGAACTGCGGGCCCGACGTCGTGCTACTCGTGTCCATGTCCGTTGGCATGCGCTCGGAAGGTGCTGGTACGAGCGCAAACGGAGCTGCTCGTTGGCGAATGAAGAGCGAAAGCAGCGCGACGCGGGGGCGGACCACGCAGCCGGAAGACGAGGCGAGCGAGAAAAAGCGGCGGCATCTGCTGCCGTCGCATCGCGCGCGTGGACGCAGACAAGAGCGCGGCGAGAGGAAGGGACAAAGGAGGGAGGAAGGGAGGGTCGCGCATGTGGCTGTCAATGTTGCATTATTATTGACGCCTTTTTTGTAGGTGGGACCTTGTTGAGGTAGGTCGGGTTCTAGCACCTTCATACAATAAATTCACCTCTTTATTTGACGTATAAAGCTTTTAGTGACATCAATGTGGTATAAAATAACTGCATTATTACATTTGGAAGTTTATTAGATGCTGTAATATTGTAATCAAATTGAAGTATCTTTTATGAGAGGTCGTGCTGAACGTTCCCAGACGTCGTGGCTTTGCGCACCTGCTTCAGTACTGTGGGACCAATGGTAAGTACGCATGCGGCATTTGTGCGAGAGAAAGAGCACTGGACCAACTTGCAGTGCAAGAAACGCTCCTCAGAGTGGGTGCCCCTGCCGCTCGTTTTGTGTGCGCATTTTGACCTGTTGTTCCCGCCCTCGTAGCCCTTTTCCCGAGCCGCTTATCATGCGCCAGTGAATGTACACTGGGGGCCCTTGTTACATATCCCGCATGCCCCTCAAGACATCGCCCCTCGTTCGACAAGTCTGGGGTGAAGAAGCAGGAGCCGATGAGGTTGGTGGGTGCCCAGAGCCTTTCTAAAGCTCGAAGGATGGTCTGTCGGTGCTCGCATGCTAGATGATGGCGATACAAACTGGAAAAAATGTGGCTGGAAAACGTGTCTGTGCATGTCTCGAGGGGCTATCCATACATTGGGTGCCATCTTCGTGGAGAACGTCCTTCAGGATGTGCAGCAGCTTTGTTTGAGCGAGCGGACACCTACTGTACCTGCTACTGCATGACTTGTGCATTTGCAACGTGTGGTTCGTTCAGGCTTCGGCGAGATCGACCATCACTCGGCATCATTTGACCAGCCATTCCGACCTTTGTGGTGTGGAAAATCGTTTTAGCTTACATAGGTACACTGCGATATTTGTCAAGTCCGCCCCAGATGGGAACCGAATCGGAGCGCGGAGACCGCATTTGTCTCCTGCTTTGTACGCGAATGCGATACTGCGGCTGGGCCTGCATCGTCACCTGCTTTGCGAGAAAATGCGCTTCCTACTTACGGGTACCATCGGCTGCTCGACGTGCTTGGCACTGCAACCTGGGTGGTACCCACATCAGAAATCCACCGAAACCTTCTGGGCTTTGCTGAGAGAAAAATGGATCATAGAATGAAAGTTCCAAATGAATGACTTCCACACAAGCAGAATTATCCCATGATCATACTTTCCCTTTTCGTGTCTACAATAGATTCTTGTTAACTCTATCACTCCACGCCTGATTTGCGGTACAACATGGGAGTCGTCAACTTCGGCATCTTTTCGTGTGCCGCAGGAAAGAAGAAAGTGCTGGTTGAGTCCGACGTTGGCGTGAGTTGCCATGAGCCAGGCTTTTCTAACTTTCGACCATCCAGCCACCCAAACGATGAGCTGATGTGCCTCTCGTCCTGCACTCGAATAGAGCAAATCTCTATGCTCAACATACGAAGTACAGTGAGACAAAGCAGTGGTAGCAACCCACACATTTGTGGCGTTTGTGATATTTTCAAGTCCCTCTTGGCACAGATTTGCGATCGAAAACGTATCACAAATGACCAGAATCTACATCCACCTGGTTGGGTACACTTGAGGGATCGGCACAATGAGCCGGATTAGCGGATACGAATGCATCATAACACATGCGCCATTGACCAACATAATTGATCCCATGCTACACTGGTAGAACAAGCACGAGGCATGCTGGTTGGCAAGTATAGTATTATATATGCTGTGTATGGGTGGCGACGCATCTTGTGCACCAAAAATCGAGGATAGTACGAAGGAGGGTATTTATCACAAGTAGACACTTTAGGACAACACAGTATCAACTAGTCGCACTAAGGTCAAGTACAAAGAAAGGCGGGTTGCGAGATAAGAGCACGTTACAAAAAAACATAGCATTAACAAAAGTGGGTTAAATGTATTACAGCGCGCGCCAAAAGTTTAGGAACAGGCAAAAAAAAGTCAAAAATGTAGATTTTTTTCTCCAAGTTTTGGAATGGTAGGCTGGAAAGTTGAGAGCATAGAAACCAATACGGGATATTCTTGTGCTGAAATTTCAGCGTCTGAGTCAAAACACAGTCCACAAGAAACATATTTATAAATTTAAAGAGTACGCCAAAAGTATAAGAACAGATACAAAAGTGATTATAAAGGCGACTTTATTGATGTTTAACGATTGAAAGAAGGCAGACTAGTATGCAACCTTCTTTCCGTTTGACCTAATGACTGCTAGACAACGGTCGTGCGTTGAACCTGTTAGTTTGGCAAGCAAATCAGTAGTTATTCCCTCTCACATCTCAAAAACTGCAGCCTTCAACTGAGCAACTGACTCATACTGGCGCAAATTACCGTATACTCGTCTTGCCATTATCTCCCACAAGTTCTCAATTGGATTGAGGTCTGGAGAGAGTGCTGGCCAGTCGATAGTCTTGATGTTGAGATCACAGAGGAAGCTTTTGGTTGATTTCGAGCGGTGGATACTTGCGTTGTCGTGCTGGAAAGTGTAGTCCCCATCATGTATGTTGTCGGTAAAATCGAACAGGTAGCTTGTCAGCGTTTGCTGGTAATCCATCGCATCTTGATTCCCCTCTAGTACAGCTAGTCTTGACTTTCCGAGAGATGAAATAGCGCCCCAAACCATTAGCGGTCCCCCTCCTGAGTGTCGGCTCCAAACAACCTTCTTGTCCTTCCTCAGATCATGCCAGTAGAACTTGCATCCATCAGGTCCATCGAGATTAAACTTCTTTTCATCAGAGAAGACAACTCTGCTCCAATCTCTACGGAATCTGAGTTGCATCTCGACCCACTCAACACGAATCTTCACGTGCCGGTCAGTCAGCTTAGTGTCTTGTTTGTTTTGATGTAGACGAGGTTGTCATCTTCTGCAGCTCCTGTTGAATTGTACGCATACTCCACTTGTAATCAAGGTCTCTCTTGAGTTGGTTGTAGTGAAGTCGCCGGTAGATGCGTGTTATTTTCATGTGTGTCTGTCTCTCTCTTTAAGCGCTGGAGGTCTTCCAGAGCGTTGAGCTATTCCGTACTTGTCAGGATCGTGCAGGAAGTTATATACAACGGTAGATGAACGGTTGATTCTCTCAGCAATCTTTCGAATGGTCAATTTCTCATTGTGGTATGCCAAGATCAGTCCTCTCTCAAGTTCTGTGAGAGGTGTGCTCTTTGGCATGTTGCTTTGTTTCAACAAAAATGAAAAATGCAAGTAAAGTCGCCTTTATAATCACTTTTGTATCTGTTCTTATACTTTTGGCGTACTCTTTAAATTTATAAATATGTTTCTTGTGGACTGTGTTTTGACTCAGACGCTGAAATTTCAGCACAAGAATATCCCGTATTGGTTTCTATGCTCTCAACTTTCCAGCCTACCATTCCAAAACTTGGAGAAAAAAATCTACATTTTTGACTTTTTTTTGCCTGTTCCTAAACTTTTGGCGCGCTCTGTAATAAACACATAATCGGCACGTATAAGGCACGAGTCTATAGCGTGGTATGTAGCCAAGTCCAGATCCCAGTCTCTCCTGCACATCTACTATTGTGCCTGGAGAGTACGCACGCCAAGTTTCAGCGCACAGCAGTGCCTAGTTACAGATATGTATGCATGCCTCTACAGTGGCGAACAAAACTGCGGAAATGCTTGTGTAATGGGCCCTCATGGCCATTACATGGAGGTAGATGTGTGTGGCACACACTACTTCACAGTGCACCATGGGTGACTATTACCGGTCGGATACCGGTAATACCGCCGATACCCATAGGAACTGGTGACGTCATTGGATGATGTCACTGACTATTCCGGCACAGACAGTTGGTGCATTTTGGAGTAATCACCACTGGTCACAATCATGTGCGGAATGACGGTTCCTACTTGGGGAAACAGCACTGATGACGAGACCGACGTGTCTCTACCACCTGAAGTGAGTGGCGGGAGCCAATCACTTCGCAGGGAATCTCCACAAGACTTCAAGTTCAAGTTTCCAGAAGATCCTCTAGGTTCAACCTCAGTATACCCAAGGTTTTATATATATCATATTCATAGGTTTTATTTCTGTATGTTTAGGTTATACTTGTGAAACCTCTAGGAGCCCTTGAGGTTCAATTGTGAGTAGCGACAGGAACTATAACAACATTTAAATCCAGTTGAAATTTTTCTCTCAAGCTCTTAAGTCGTCCTTCCTCCAAGTCGGGAGATCGCTTCCTCGATCGCACAAACGTGTGTGCCGTGTTAGAGGGACTGTTTGGAACAGTGCCCTCTTACATCTTGAAGTCGAGGCTTTTTTACCTTCTTTCGAGCTACTAGACCGACTCTTTGTAATGCACGTCGCACGGTGATTAGATGTACGTTTGCAATCGCATCATCGCAAAGCTGACGCACCACCTTCGTTGTGGTGTTTGCCTTGCCTGAAGTGACGGCTCTCTGGATGCGGCAAGTCGTTGCTTTGGATAGAGGAATTTCCATAATGCAGTACATATGTACTGATTTTGCCCCCAGCGTCTCATCATCTACCGCAAAAACAGCCAAAGCAGTACATTAGAATTAAGTTCGCTTTTGGATGATAAAAAAACAAAGCGTACTTTAAGAGTGGTGAGCTTCTTATTTTTACAAAGCGCTTACAGTTTAAAGAAAGAAACAGACAGACAGTGCAATACTACTTTAGTTTGCATATGTATTTTACAACAAAGATACAAAGATCAGATCTAGAGACGATCTTTGTAAAGATCTCGCAGCTAAGATCAGATCAGATCGGATACTGTGGCTGTGTTTGCATACATATCGCAGCTAAAAGTAGTTTAGATTGGACCATAAAGCCTTTACCCACGTTGTAACGACGATCTAGATACTACGAGATACTAAATTCACCCCCGCACTAGGTCGGCAGCATCGAATGCACAATTTCAGTTTTACCACAAGCAACGCAATGAAGTCAAAGCTGGCAGGCAGACATGGTAACGCTCCTTTCACATTGGATACATCCCATATTCAAGCGGCACGAGATGCTGGTCTGCTGCGCCCTGAAACTATACAAGTGCGATCCGACAGAAGCGACGCGGATTTCGGTGTTGCCTACGACAGACAAGGCAACATTGGAACGGATGTGTTTGATTCGCAAAAAGCAATCCAGTCTCGTTGCAAAAGATTTGCGCTTCAATGCGGCTTCCAATTATTTGTCAAACATAGCAATATCAAGCCCAACAACTCTGGTAACGCCAAGTACAATTGCAAGTTGCTGAACGGTCAACAGTTCTACGACTCGGAAACCACAAGCGCCAACATAGAATGCCCATTCTATCTCAATGTTTATGGTGCAAACTGTAACAGGTCTGCCTGTTACTCTGGCTTACACGTGTGCGCTGTGGAGGAAGCGGTAACGGCTAAGTGGTCGCACTTAGTCGAGGAGGAGGATTCTTTGTGTTGTAACGCAAAGATGAGAGTGAATTAACATTTAGAGGGTTGGCGGTAGCCAGTGTGGTTCGGAGGTACCACACAAATATCCTAAAACAGTACCAAAGTCCTAATCAATGGTTAGGAGGACTCCTTTCTCCCAATTGGCTAATATGTCTACCTGCTTGTACATTATTAAACCAATAGCATGCCTCCCTTAGAGTGTCAAAAGGAGTCAGGTTGACATCCTCTTTTGTCAACCTGTAGCTGAGAGCTTGTACCAACAAAAGGGGTACATGTGGAGACGGTGCGAACCTAGTCGAGGTTCGCACTGAGCATTAAAGAGTGTTGACCGTGCGCACCTTGAGGGCGCACGCAGTGTGTGGCGGGTGGTCCCGTTACACCACCACCCCGTCAAGACGGTTTGACCTGCTTGACGGAATCATTCCGCATCAAGTGATCAAATCGCTTGGTGTGTTTGCACTTGTTGGTCGGTCACGTTCAACGCGCTCATTTTGCCTCTCGAAATGAGCGGGTCGCCAAAATCCCCTTGTAAGAGGCTATCCGAGACAGCCTCAAACACAGTACGCACGCTTGCGCTTGAGAGGAAGACTTGAGAGGAACTTGGCAAAAATGCAACTGAATTGAAATGAGCTTATGGTTCCTGACACTACATATAAAACACCACTAGGGATCCTAGAGGTTTTACAACTAAAACCTACACATGCAGAAATAAAACCTATGAATCTGATATATAAAACCTTGGGTACACTAAGGTTGAACCCAGGGGATCTGCTGGAAACTTGAACTTGAAGTACCGCAGAGATTCCCTGCAAAGTGATTGGCTCCCGCCACTCACTTCAGAGGATAGAGACACGTCGGTCTCGTCACCAGTGTAGATTCCCAAGTCGGAACCATCACTCTGTACTTGATTAGTACATGGATACTTGTGACATCATCAGATGACGTCACACGTGCATGTGGGATCTGTTGTACCGTAATCCCTTTGTTATTTGCTACTACAATGCACGCTGAAGGTGATGTGTCCAACACTAACGTAGGGCTGTAAGAGGCTATCCGAGACAGCCTCAAACACAGCACGCACGCTTGCGCTTGAGAGGAAGACTTGGGAGGAACTTGGAAAAATTGCAACTGAATTGAAAATGAGCTTATGGTTCCTGACACTACATATAAAACACCACTAGGGCTCCTAGAGGTTTTACTTGTAAAACCTAAACATGCAGAAATAAAACCTATGAATCTGATATATAAAACCTTGGGTACACTAAGGTTGAACCCAGGGGATCTGCTGGAAACTTGAACTTGAAGTACCGCGGAGATTCCCTGCAAAGTGATTGGCGGAAGCCACTCACTTCAGATGGTAGAGACACGTTGATCTCGTCACCAGTGTGGTTTCCCCAAGTAGGAACCATCATTCACATGTCTAGAGTACTCTCGTGCATAATCACGCCGAATCTCAATGATTGCGAGCGATCAACACTCAACTCAGACACAGATTGCTCTGACATCAGACGATGACGTCAACTGTGCATGTGGGATCACTTTTATGTGTTTCACCCAATATCTTCGCACCCACAATGCACTTCCACAAGGTGGCGTGTGACACACACAAAGAGCCACCTTGCATGTAATGGCAGCCTTAGCCCATTACAAGGGCACAGCCGCACCTTCATGTAATGGCTAGGTATAGCCCATTACACCAGATCTACATCATCACGGGCCAAGAAGACCTCGTGGATACCCGATCTCGGATGTCCATGCAAGCGAAGATAGACGAGCATATGTTGTGCTCGTCTTCCACTGAGGACGCTGACGTACTCAGTCATCCCACAAAGATCGAACGCTTCCCAGCTCTGAGCTGGGAAGCGTTAAAGGCAACCTCTCCCTTTTATGAGGTTCTCCGGGAATACGCTGACGTATTCCCCGAGGAAGTGCCGTGCGAGCTCCCGCACGATAAAGGGACTCGCCACGAGATTGACCTCGTGCCGGGCACGAAGTATTGCGTCACGCGGCAATGACCATTGCCGCGCGAACAAGTCACCGCTATCGATGACTTCTTCGAGGCGCGACCAAAGGCGGGACACGTACGCGAGTCCACCTCTCCGCACTCGAGCCCCACCTTCTGTGTGAAAAAGGCCACAGGAGGGTGACGAATCGTTCACGCTTTTAACAAGCTGAACGCGGCTACGGTACCGGCGCAAACGCCGATACCGAGGAAGGACGTCATCATTGATGGCATGAGCGGGAGCACCATCTTTAGT
>GL376635.1:123017-178154 GCA_000143045.1 Globisporangium ultimum DAOM BR144 | reverse complement strand
TGTGGTTTCCGAGTCGTAGAACTGTGACCGTCAGCAACTGCAATTGTACTTGGCGTTACCAGAGTTGTTGGGCTTGATATTGCTATGTTTGACAAATAATTGGAAGCCGCATTGAAGCGCAAATCTTTTGCAACGAGACTGGATTGCTTTTTGCGAATCAAACACATCCGTTCCAATGTTGCTTTGTCTGTCGTAGGCAACACCGAAATCCGCGTCGCTTCTGTCGGATCGCACTTGTATAGTTTCAGGGCGCAGCAGACCAGCATCTCGTGCCGCTTGAATATGGGATGTATCCAATGTGAAAGGAGCGTTACCATGTCTGCCTGCCAGCTTTGACTTCATTGCGTTGCTTGTGGTAAAACTGAAATTGTGCATTCGATGCTGCCGACCTAGTGCGGGGGTGAATTTAGTATCTCGTAGTATCTAGATCGTCGTTACAACGTGGGTAAAGGCTTTATGGTCCAATCTAAACTACTTTTAGCTGCGATATGTATGCAAACACAGCCACAGTATCCGATCTGATCTGATCTTAGCTGCGAGATCTTTACAAAGATCGTCTCTAGATCTGATCTTTGTATCTTTGTTGTAAAATACATATGCAAACTAAAGTAGTATTGCACTGTCTGTCTGTTTCTTTCTTTAAACTGTAAGCGCTTTGTAAAAATAAGAAGCTCACCACTCTTAAAGTACGCTTTGTTTTTTTATCATCCAAAAGCGAACTTAATTCTAATGTACTGCTTTGGCTGTTTTTGCGGTAGATGATGAGACGCTGGGGGCAAAATCAGTACATATGTACTGCATTATGGAAATTCCTCTTGTTGGTACGCAAAGTGCAATATGCCTCTGGAAGGATTTTGACCCTCTCCTCTCTCCTTTGGGCTTGGCCGACCAACGACTATTCCCTGTCCTCTCACTCGACATTTTGCCGACTTTAGCGCAGATCTCCTGAAACTATGAAGACCTTTACCGTGCTCGTCACCCTTGTAGCTGCGGCTGCATCCGTCAACGCGGACAGCTGCCCAACGACGCCACTGCGTCCGCTTGTGGTCGACCGCGATTGCGTTACTGGCATGAAGGCTGCCGTCTCTCCTACGTGGGCGTGAAGACCATACCGCAAGTACACCGCCGCTGAGCTCGATGCGTTCTGCCACGTGCCTGTGTGTGTCACCCTGCTCAACACGTTGGCGGCTGCTCAGCCAACGGAATGCCAGATCCCAGGTGGCGAATTCCCAAACCTGTACGCGGATTTGATCACCCCTGTGCTCACGTGCGCGAACGGCGCTAGCACGCCAGCGCCAACGACTGCTGCTCCAACCCCAGCACCGACCACGGCTGCGCCTACCCCAGAACCAACCACTGCCACTCCAACCACTCCGGTGCCGACCACTGCGTTGATGAACTGCCCAATAATACCACTCCTCCCGCTTCTGCTTGACAAGGACTGCGCTGCTAGCATGACGGCTGCGTTGCCTCCTACCTGGGCGTGGAAGCCATACCGCAAGTACACTGCGGCCGAGCTTGGCGCTTTCTGCCACACCCCTGCTTGTGTTACCTTGTTTGACACGCTATCGGCTAACCAGCCAACCGAGTGCCTGATCCCAGGCGAGAAAACCTCAGCCTTGTACGCCGACTTGATCACCCCAGTGCTTGCTTGCGCCAAGACTGTCACGCCAACTCCAGCTCCAACGACTGCTGCGCCAACTCCATCGAGTCCAGCGACCCCAGCTCCAGCCTCGCCTGCGCCAACGTCAGCACCAACTACGACCCCATAACCAACCCTCCCAAAGCCATCGTGCTAAGTCGTTGCGAACCAGTCCTCATACACGCGGAGTCGATTTTGTCTTTATTTGCGTTTAGAATCGATGCAATTTTGCAGCAACCGGGTGCAATAGAAATGGGGATGCTATTCACGCGTAGGGTGTGTTTTGTGCCTTTCCATTTGCCGCTGGGACGTGATGCCTTAGACTGAAGAAGATTACGAACCCTACTACTAGAATCAACAGATGGAGATCTATGAGTGAAAAATGATCCAGCTGACGAAAAGTGTATCTATCTCGCCACCAGCTGTACGTTGATTAAAAAACACAGATTGCCATATGGCGGTCAAAGCGACAGGTGGGATCAGCAACGTCAATCTGACAGGAGGAATGAATACGAGTTACCCCAGCACCTACAATGACTACTCTAGACATTTTAGAACCATGTTGAAGATGAAGGTTCAAGCTCCATTGTCATTTGCATGTTTGACGCGTACATATGAATCTGGCTCGCAAGCAATCATCGTAGCATGCTGAAAGTACAGTCAAAGTCCTTAAAATACATCTCTGGAGGCATTCGACCATGCGCGTGGTCACGCAGTACTTATAGAGTTGTGTACCCAAGGGGCTCGATCGTACGTGAACTTGACAGAGTTGGTGTCCCACGCGCAAGAAAATTATCCTCTGAGAGGCCGTCGCCTACCTTTACATGATATAAAGGCAGCTTGGGATGCCTGCAGTCACTGATTTATCACCCATTGCCGTTGAATACGCAATGTGTTTGTGGGGTGGAAGCACATTATTCGCACACCACGACCGCTTGTTTAGGTGGAAAATAGTAAGGTAAGTAGCCCAGCTTCATCAGCTCCAGAAGCTACTTGTGGCTGACAGTGGCGCTTTTCCTGGAAAACCCAAGAATATCTGCAGGATTTTCCGTTGAAGAAATGGCCGAAATAGACTTCACCGATAAGACCTCCAGCTTCCCAGAGCACATTTTCCACAAGAAAAGCACGAGGGAGTGAGTTTGAAGCTGAGATCACAAGCAACCTGAGGTCCAAGTGAGCAGACCACGGCATGGAACGTGTCTCGGAAGGATCGGGGGTCGGCGTGAAAGGCAAGATCTTCATCAAAGTCGACAAAGAGCAGTATGCTCCAGGCGACCTCCTTACGGGGAGTGTGTTCATCACGATCGCCGAACCGATTCATTGCAAAGGTGCCACCTATCTAGTTGTGCAGCCTGTATGGTGTCTTTGTTGCTTGTTGCTGATATCAGCGGCATATTCTGTACACTTCTGTGTAGAGTTGGTCGTGATCGTGAACGGCCGAGAGAGTGTATCGTGGGATGAAGGTGAGCCTTCGACGACGATCCCGTTTGAGAAAGAGCTGCTGCACCACAAGGTATGTCGTTTGCAAATTCTGTGGCTATAAGTATCGTCGATCTGACTGTGGATCATGGCTGCTGTCGACAGATTCCGCTTTGCTCGAGCAGTTCCAGTTACGAGCCAGGAGATTACGAATATCAGTTCACGTACCATCTTCCGTCGGCGCTTCCAGCGAGCTTCAATGTCGAGAACATGTACCATGGCCCTCTCGAGCGCGTGCGAGTGGATATCCGATACACAGCCACGGCGTGGCTCACGGCCGAAGGTGCATCGGTGTCGTACCTTGCTGCAGCACAACCGTTTGTGGTGTATGTCCCTGCTGCCGCACTTGCTCCGGAGCGGCCCATTGACGGCATGGTGTCTGAGAATCTGCGCTTTCTTTGCTGTTTCAATCGAGGAACGTGCCGCGTGAAAGCTCAAGTGGCAAGCAACATTCACACCGCAGGGGAGGCGCTGCAGCTTCACTTCCAGGTCGACAACAGCGCTTCACAGAGCAGTACCAGCGCCATCAACGTGGAGTTGATCGAAGAGATCACGTTGATGGACGTAGGCAATTGCACGGGTATGAAGATCCCCACCATAATCAGTACACAAGCATTTCCAGGCGTTCCTGCGGGGATACGTACCGAGTCACAGGTAGTGATGCTGGCGCTTGCACAACCATCGGGACCGAGTGGCGCTTCTCGAGATGTTCCCCTCCGCGCGACGACGACGAGTCAGCACTTCACGTCCAGTCATTTCGTGCGCATCACGTGCAAACCGTTTGCATGCCAAAGTATCACGCTCGAGGTACCACTGATGGTACTGCACAGCGCTGCTGTCAGGGATACCTTTTCGCTTCAGATACAACATGCTCATGCTGGGAACCTGTGATCGCTAGTGGTGGTAAATAATCGAGGTTTTGAGTCCAAGTTGACACTTGAATCAAAAGCATGTCTTCAAAGTTGCTGTGACCAGGTATCAAAGTGTCATTGATTTAGTTAGCATACACTCCACTCCATTCACACCCCGTCTACTGAATTAAATGAGCCTACTCCAATTTTTTTTGACTACCACCACTATGCTTATATAAATGACTCCCATGGTGTCATATTCTCTGAAAGTCAAGCAGCATCAGACACAGACTCAGACGTGTTCTGAGCGGACTCAGACCGCCACTGTCAGTCAATGGCTCCAGTGCACGTACGCACCACTGGCTGCTTGACTGCCCAGCATTACGCAAGACACAACAGACCAGCGACGATGCGCGGCGCGCTCTCGACCGGCGGCGGTCTCAAGCTCTCGCAGACGGCGGTGACGCACTTCGGCAGCCAGCACGGGCTCGTCGTGAACCCGTCCGAGGAGTACGACTACGAATACGTCCTGGACTGGTACGAGATGCGTGGGCATGTGTGGTGGTTGAGCGGAGCTCTTCATTTTCGAATTGAGGGCAACGGATGTGCTCATTGGATCTCTTGCGTGAATGTTTTTTTCTTTACAGCAAGCCAACGGCGCACAAGAGCGCGCTGGTAATCGCACTGTCGAACCTGAAGCTACAGCTGCGAAACCGTGACTCGCTCGCATTGGAGTACGAGGTCCGTGCTGTGGGGGTCTCTCTATATTGTGGTCTGTCATTGCGATCCATTCATTTTGTGTATTTGTCTTTGTGTGCTCTAGTTCCACGCGCACAACAACACGATCAACGAGATCTGGGCGTCCGAGTCGACGCCGTGGAACATCGCGACGTGCTCGAGCGACGAGTACGTCAAGTTCTGGGACCTGCGCTCGCGGCTCCCGGCCATGGTCATCCCTGTGGGCCACGAAGTCTGGAGTCTCTCGGTGGGCAATGGGGACACACTGCTCGCGGCCGGCACTGACGTCAAGGCGCACTTTTTCGACGTGCGAACCGGCAAAAAGGTACGTCTGCCACAGCTAAAGCTTGATGGCCTTTTGCCAGAAGCCTTACTTAGGTGTTGTTGTTAGCTTGGTGAATATGGCGAGAGCCACGTGGATGCGGTGACCCGAGTGCGCTTCCACCCGACGCAGCCGCATTTCGTCGTGACGGCGTCGGAAGACGGCATCGTGTGCATGTTTGACACCCACATCTCGGACGAAGACGAAGCGATTGAATCGATCCTCAACGTAGAGAGCGCGGTGTCGAAGATCGGGTTCTTTGGCCCCCAGATGGAGAACATTTACTGCTTGACGAGCACCGAGACGCTCGACCTGTGGAACATCAACACGGCCGAGCGCATCCACCACTACGACCGCATCCGCGACGATTGCAACGCGAACGGCATCCCCACGGACTATTTAATCGACTGCGTCTACGACGCGCAGTCGTCCGAGCTCTTTTTGCTCTCGGGCAACCACGACGGCAACATCAACGTCGTGAACATTGGTGGCGGCAATGCGCAATTGCAGCATGCCGCGTCGCTCTCTGGCGGCCACAAGGCGTGCGTTCGGTGCGTGTACTACGATGCTGAGAAGATGACGCTGTACTCGGGTGGCGAAGACGCACGGCTCTGCAAATGGATCTCGGGGGTGTCGACGAACAGCGTCGCGAGCGTCGTGACCAAGATCCACAGCAAGGCCGAGCACGACCCCGCAGGCTTGAAGAAGGCGCGCAAGTCTTCGCGACCGTACTAAGCGCACGTTATTGTTACTAATCACGCACTGCATACCGGTTTTCTTTGTCTTGTACATCTTTCAATAGACTAGAAGAAGAACTTGGGACACTGGAGGCTTTTTTGAGGCGTGCATGAAACGATTGATGTGCTGAGTGTGCTATTATTGTTTGGTGCTTAAAAGCAAGCGTGGCGCTGGTTATGAATGACGGATGAAACGGATGTGAGTCTACGTTTCACCCAGGCTCAAGTCATACATAACGCGACCTTCCCCCGCCACGCCTCAAGGAAGAGCTACACAAGCAAGAGAAGGACACAGCAGCAACCATGTCGGTGATCATCAAGAAAGTCACCGATTTCTACAAGAAGGACGAGTGCAGCAAGTACTACAAGCTGGGCAAGACTCTCGGCACGTACGTTTGCGTACCTTCTGTGATCATTTGCTTTGCCTTGATATTGTCCTTATTCACACCACGCTTACGGTCTCTTTTTGACAAATGCCTACCTACAGGGGGAGCTTTGCGACTGTGAAAAGCGCAATCAGCAAGGCTGACAACTCGCGCTGGGCCGTGAAATGCATTGACAAGGCCAGTCTCACGGCCGAGGACGAGGAGGCGCTGCGTGTCGAGGTCGAGGTACTGCAGCTCGTGCAGCACCCGAACATCGTGCGGCTCCGTGAGGTCTTCGACTGTCAAAAGACGTTCTACATGGTCATGGAGGAGATGAGTGGCGGCGAACTCTTTGACCGCATCGTTGAGAAGGAGAAGTACTCGGAGAAAGAGGCGAGCAGCGTTGTCAAGAAGCTCGCGGGCGCGCTCCTGTACTGCCACGACAAAGGCATCGCGCACCGCGACCTCAAGCCCGAGAACCTGCTGTACCAGTGCACGGACGAGGACGCGGAGATCAAGATCGCCGACTTCGGGCTCGCCAAGCTCATCAAGGGCGACTCGCTTATGCAAACGGCGTGCGGTACCCCAGGGTACGTGGCGCCAGAGATCTTGGAAGGCCGACCGTACGGCGCTGAAGTCGATCTCTGGAGTCTCGGAGTCATCGCGTACATCTTGTATGTACTTTTTTTTGTGAAAATGGCTACATTTTGGACAGTGTATGTAAACGGATTCATGGGCTCACGTATCTGTGGCTGGTGTAGGTTGTGCGGTTTCCCGCCGTTCTACGATGAGAACAACGCGGCGCTGTTCGCGTCCATCAAGTCCGGGGTCTTCGACTTCCCGTCGCCGTACTGGGACTGCGTGTCGACGTCGGCCAAGGATCTCATCTCGCGGTTGCTCGTCGTCGACCCCAAGAAGCGCTTCACAGCACAAAACGTGCTCGATCACCCGTGGATCTCGGTATGCAACTATCCGTCTCTGCTTGCTCGGATGTGTGTCCTGAAAGCTGACTCTGAGCCTTGTCATTGTCGATAGGAAATCCACAATGTGAGCGACGAAGCGCTGCCGCACTTTACGGCCGAGATGAAGCGGTACAACGCGCGTCGCCGTTTCCGCGCAGGCATCATGGCTGCCAAGGCCATCAGCGGCCTCAGCGTACACTCGGTCAAGAAGAAATCGTCGATCGACGGGGCAGTAGCGGTCGCGGGCGAAGGCACCGCAGCATCAAAGGAATCCGTCGCGTCGCCGACGGCTCCATTGCCAGGAGCAGCGGCGTCCGTCGCGGCCCCAGTCTAGCTGATCCGCAGACATTTCATTTTCCTATGCTTATAGAAATCCAAAAGACTTGACGACAAGTGGGATTAAACAGCAAAGACAATATATAAAGCACACACAAAGAAAACACAACCGTCCGTTACTCTCTCTTATGCGCAGCCCACACTCTAACGACTGACGTTCATCCATCCTTGGGGGCAACTTCCAGCACTTCTGATCGCACGGAACTTACAAAATTGGGAGCTGGGAGCTCACGATCACCGCGCAGCTTAGAGTGCGGCTTCGCGGCCGCCCATTGGCGTGACCGTGAAGCTCATCTTGTTCTCTTCTTCCTCGAGCTGCTGCGCTTTCTTGCGGGTCTTGTAGATGAAGCCAAAGGCAGCGAGCACGGCAACGCAACCGGCCGCCACGGCGAAGGCCACCGAAGTCGTGGTGCCGCTGTCCGAGCTCTGCGTGTTGGTCTCCGTGCTGCTGCCCTTGCCCGACGTGTACGAGGTCGAGTCGCCGGCGTCCACAGATGGCGTGTTCACAGACGTGCGCGCACCTGGCACGTAGGCAGCAGCCGCGGCAGCAGCAGCTGAGTCTCCTTCAGCACCGGTCTCCTCCGAGGACGTGGCGGACGAGGACGAACCCGTGCGCAAGTGGACGCCAGCAGCGCTGCCGTTGCTCGAGCCGTAGGATCCCGAGCTCGTCGTCGATGAAGAGTCCACGGCGGCGCTACCAGTCGACGAACCGGCCGAGGAGCTCGTCGCAGAACTCGTCGTGGAGCCCGTCGAGCTCTTGGAGCTGCTCGAAGAGGTAGGCGAAGGCGATGGAGCCGACGATGGTGATGACGATGACGATGACGATGACGATGGCGATGACGATGACGATGACGATGGCGTTGGAGCTGGAGTCGGCGCTGGCGTTGGCGCAGACGTGGTCGCCGCTGGAGCTGGCGCAGAGGTGGTGGCCACTGGCGCGACCGTAACTGGCGTGACCGAGATGCCACCGAACTTGTCCTGGCCACCGCTCGTCAAGATGCCGTACGTCTGCTCGTACGCATCCGAACGGTACGGCTGGTCGAAGAGCTGGAAATAGTACTTCTTGTCGGCTGGGAGCCCCGCGCTCCACGACTTGTACGCGCTGTAGTATGCGCTCGCGCTGTCCACGGACCCGCTGTTGCCGTAGATGGAGCCGGACGATGGCCAGCCGGTCTCACCCAAGAAGAGCTTGTCACCGACTGTCGCCTTGATCTGATCCCAGTGCTTCTTGGTGAGGTCCATGCCGTTGGCGCCCGTCTGGCCGGGCGTGAAGAACGGGTGGATGTTGACGCCGATGACGTCGCACGCGGCCACGAGGTCCGAGAGCCCGCCGATCTTGTTGAGGAACTCGGTGTTGCGCTGCACGGTGCCGACCTTGACGTTCGGGAGACGTGCCTTGACCTTCTTGATCTCCTGGATAAAGTCCGCGGGCACGCTGCCCATGTTGGCGAGGTTTTCGTTGCCGATCATGACGTACACGACGTTGCCGTTGCTGGCGGCTGAGACGGCGGCCTCGAGCTGCTCGGCGTAGTCGCCCTGGCCGTATGGCACACCGACAGTCACCTTGAGCCCCGACTCAGCGAGCTGCTTGGCCATGAGCGTGTTGCCGAACTTGGAGATGTACGTGCGCACGTACGTGAAGCCCTTGCTCTTGATCGTGGCGATGTCGGCAGCCACCGAGTCGGCGTTCTTGGTGCCCACGCCCACGTGGCTCGGGTCGTAGCACACGCCGTTCGCGGCCACGTAGCTCGAGCCGCAGAGCGCCGCGAGGAACGTCGAGAGGAGCAGCGCGCCGCCGGTCTTCATGGTGCTAAGCGATGTGGAGAGAGAAAAGAAAAGAAAATGTACCGAGAGGGAGGGGGTCTGGCGGCTCTGTTGTTTCCTTCCTGTTGGGAAACAAACGCGGCGAAGGGGTCCGGACGAAGCGTGTCGAGTCGGAAAGTGAGGCACCGACTTGGCACTCGTGGCGGCGTTGACGGTGGTGTGTGTGGTGGACTGACTTTATAGAATTGTAGGGGAAAGGCTATGCAAGAGACCCTGAGACTGGCAAATTCTGTTCACCTTGATTCCCTGTTCAAATAGATAATATCTAAAGGTTTATTAAGGGCTAAGGGAAAGAGAATTGAACAGCACTAAAAGTGTATACCTGTATTAAATGATTTAGTAATACAATTTTATAAAATTGAAGCCTTTGACAATGGATGCGTATCCATGCTTCTGGCAGTGCAAGGGACAGGCACTGTCGTGTCAAAGAAGTGAGAGAGCGGGTGGATAGGGAAAGGGAAACCGACCACCATCTGGTGAGCCACAACGTTGCGACCGCGCTAGAAAAATACGCTCTATAAAGGTTCAAATGCTAGATAAACAGGTGCGTATCAACTGCCGTTAAGTACGCTTTTCATGCTCTGCATAGAGGTAGTTATGGTAAATAGACGGGTTCCTTGCTACAGTAGCTCGTCCATGTGTTTGATTGCCATGCAGGCAACTGTAGCTCTTCGAGTGTTCCCCCCTGCCACTTGGTGTTCTTTTTCTTTCTCTCGGCGGCGTCTCGTATATGGTGCTTTGGTGCGTGTGCTGTTGTTGTGGAATTGCCGACAGGATACGCTTTGCTTTATATTTCTTGAAATGGCGCATTGTTTCTTTCTTGTGTGTGGGTGAGAGAGAGACCTGGGCGGATGGATGTTTATTGCTCGCTCGCTCACCCACACTCCAGTTTTGTTGTTGGGTTGTGTGTATGAGAACTGTGGGAGAATGAGCAAAGAACGTTGAGTCTCGCGTCCAGTGGAAGTTCCACCCCTGAAAGACGAATGCGCGGCGCTTGCCCACTTTGAAAATGGCCAAAATCGTTGAGCTCGCTTTGAAAGTGGCCACGTACGAACGGTGGATCCTATGGCCCGCCGGCTACAATTGTGTAGACTGTGGCATTGTTCGATGCTCACAAGTATGCGAGAACGTGGTAATTCAAGCGGTAACAGCCCACTCTCAGCCATTACAGACACTAGGTTACTCCAGCCATTACAGACAATGGCAGACACTCTCAGCCATTATTACAGACATGTTGCTGATGAGAAGCTATTCTATTGTACTTAATATAGTTTAAGAATGCCTAAGTCGCGAGTTGTTACAGACATGTTATAAGTAAGTAACAACACCCGCATGTCTTATTTGCCGCAAATCCAAGCCAAGTGCGCACACATTCATACACGCGCATATGGCGTGCGTGCTTGGTGCCTGCTGAGGAACGACCGACCATGTGTCCACTATGTAAGTATTTTTCTCACGAACACTGCTTACTTCGCAATCACGAAAATCGGACCGTGCTCCAGAATGCTGGGGGCGTCGTGGCTGATTGGATGGATATCCCAACGCTCGCCGCAGTCTCCACAAAACGCAAACAAAAGATGTAAATGAGCTGCTCAACTTGAGGTGACCAGCAGCACACTTTCTTCACAGCAGATCCGCTCGTAAACAATTGTTTTTCTACATAATTTGCCAAGCACAATATTGTAGCCCATCGGTTATAAGAGACAATCTCTATATTGGTTAAACCACGGACAGAGGCGCCTTCGCTCGCAAGTGGTGCATACCTATTGATGTGGTAGTCGTTTGCACCGCATGCCACTATGATGATACCAAAGTATCAACGAGCCCACATGCATCCCTGTTACACACACGCAGAGGTGCGAAACAGAAAATAATGTAAAAGCCTGTCTGCCCAATCTTCAATGGCGTCTCGCATCAACCGTGTTCTGAACGCATACTGAACGCAAGCTGGTCGGCAACACGACCGTATTTCTATGGCAAACGTCTCTTTATTATTGTCCCAACCTTCTGTTTGCTGCTGCAGTTTCATGCGCGAATTCAACGAACGAGGCCCATGCGAGCTTTACAGCTGGCGCATGGATTTCAATTTGTACCTCTTTATCAGATGCAAATCTACAGTATCAGTCATGTAGTGGCATATTTCCACTCATTATCAGAGGTTCAACGATGGGTTCATAAAAAAATAGCATAACGCGATCGGAAGGGTACACTGTTTTGTTACGTTGGTGAACTGAATACCTGAAACCGACTGTGAAACCGCCACTTTTGTCCTTGTGGACGAAGAGCTACACTCCCATGCGTGCTGGTGTTGTGGCAGCTGAGACCAAACGTGTGGACGTCTGCTTAACGTGCGACGAGATCTTTTTTTTCCGCCAACATGAGATATCTATTCGCTATCATCCGTCAAAAAGAGCGCGACTCCATGAACCGTCATCAATGCTGCGGCTTGGTCGGTGGGCATGTAGATGTACATCATGGGGTCTTGTAGCCTCTCGAGTTGCCATGACGACTTGAACAGTGGACACCTGTAAAAGAACTGATCGCTCGCTTTGTCAATAAGCGGTCGTCGATCAGCGTTGTTGTTGCCGCTTGAGGTGGCAGGGGTACCAGGATTTTGAAGCTGGACGGATCGGTCACTGTCAACGTTGCCGTTTCCTCCACCACCCAGCATGCTGCTGGAGTCTGTCTTGAAATGCGTCGTAGCGTGCATACAGAGTAGAGGGAGACGCTGGTACCGTGTGCTTGCAATGGCGGCAGTGCATTCCACAAGGACACCAAGCTCCGACGACCACGCTGCGTTCTGCAGTTGCATAAGAAAGTAATCGGTGACAATTGTAAGAGGTCGCGACAACAACAACAATCAATCAATCAAAGAGAAGCGTGTGTGCTTTCGTACCGTGAGGTAAAGCCCCGACACCACGATCGAGGCTAAGGATTCGTAAGTACGAGTGGACTTCTTCGCATCGTCGCTATCTCCACACGTTTGCTCAGTAGTGTTCGTAGAAGCCGTTGACAAAGACGAGATTGAAAGCGAGAGGTCAGTCGTGGAGAGTTCGTTCGCTTCCGCAACTTTACAGCAAAATGAGAAGAGAAAGGCTACAAAGGCATAACAATCAGTGTTAAGCAACAGTAAAATATCTTCAAAGCCGTTGCTTTCTCACCTTTCGGGTGCTGCAAGCATGGGATCCAAATCACATCAACCAGTCGCTTCGGTCGGTTTTGCACTCGATGGTAAAATGCGACGGCTTGGCGGAGCCACGTCACCCAATCCTGCAAGAGCCTAGGCATCGCATACCCCGATTGATCATTCTTCAAAATCGCACACCTCGCCTTCTGAGTCTGTTGATGTCTCCACGTCGCTGGAACACGGCCGGTGCTCAATGCTTCCAGAATGAGCAGGATTTCCCGGTAAATGGCCCCAGAGGACGTTGCGGCTTCATGAGATTCCGGGTTCAGCGATAAAATGACCTCACTCATATCCCAGACGTACTGGAGATAGGTTTCCATGGCGGGTAGCTCCACTTCCATGAGATGATGAAGCAACGCCGAGTGCCATGGCTCTCTGCCTCCAGCAGAGGATGATTGCGCAATGAATGATGCGATTTCGTGGGAAGGCATGTCTTTCGTGGCTTTCTGGTACGTTCGAAAGATACTCGTGTGGCGTTGAATGCGTTGCCGCTCGATAGTGTTGGACAAACTCGTCTTGCTCGGGAGCTGGTCCATGATTCGCCGCAACGACTGCTGTGCAATCTCGAGGCTGCATCGTTGTTGATTACGATTTCCTTGGTTCAGCAACAAAGCCACGCGCAGCGCAGACAGTAACGAGATCGTATGACTGCTGTCCTTGGCGCACTGCAATTGGTATGGCAGGAATGTTGTTTCCGCAGGTAAAGTGTCTGTTGTAGATCCAGGCATTTTCTTGTGCGCTAGCCGTTCCCGTAGCAAGATCAGCTGATTGCGAAGGTGAACGCTGGTTTCGCTCCCGACTACTGCATCGCTGATCCCATGATGCGTCGTCGTCTGTTTCTTCGAAAAACACCAGTTGAGCAACTCACGGCATTGCCGTTCACGCACATCGCCCCACTGTCTCCCTATGTACAGCGCGGACACGAATTCGACCATCGTATCACGGTCTGCATTCGCTAAAGCAGTGCTCTTGGAAGCATGCGTTGTCGGCACCAGGTTGTCTGCTGGTGTGGCCGTCGTTGCAAGCGCTTTTTGTTGAGTGTGCAACCGAATCAGCTTCATGGATCGCTCTAACTCAAAGTGTGACAGAAACAAATCTACTGGATATGACGACAAAGTCGATCGTCCATCGCTGCTCGACATAGCAATGCGCTTTCGATCGATACTTTCGATGTTCCCCGTTTCCAAATGAGACCGAAAAATGGTGTGGAAAACCCACAGCGCAGACTGGAGCCACAATTGCTCCGTGCCTCCGGCGTCAGCAGCAGCGAATATCTGAGACTGACCTGCTGAAAACGAGCTTTTCCGACTCAGGAGCTTTGGTCGACGAAGTTGATGCACATGTTGTTGTTGCTGCTGCTGAAGCTTTTGGTGCAACTCTTTTCGCTCGTCTTCTTGTTGCAAATACGCGGCGTAGTATTGCAGCAGTGTCTTTGGAAACTCGAGGAATCGTCGCTCCAACGGCAGACCCGCGAGGAATTCGTACATCTCATTTGCATTGCTGTCTTCACGCTCCTCGCTATCTGACGTGTCGTCACGCTTCAAGTTGTGCATCTCAAACTGGAGCCATAGTCGAAAGTCATTGTTCGTGTTCGAGTGCAAATGCATCATGCTCTCAATCTGTTGCCGCAGCGCATTCTTGGCACCCAATGCTCCAAACTCGGGATCCTTGATCACCATCCACCCTCCGCTGAGTAGAGTTTCCTTGATCCTATTCAAGTTTTTCAGCATATCCTGGTAGCTCATCGCGTTCACGTTTGCCGCTAAACTGTTGTGGGAAAACTCACTCAAGCGGAAATTCGCGACGCATGTGTCGTTCCCCAACGAAATGCACGCCAGCAGGTTGTCTCGGATCCCCGACTTCTGGGCACACTCTAGCAAACTCGAGAGGCCAACAGAAATCTGCGTCTTCGGATCAGAGAGCAGCAGAATCGGCGTTGAGAACACGGCGCGTTTGGCAATCGCCGCCAAGCTGTGTCTCGCTCCGTTTGGAGTGGACAGAAGGCATGCTGCTCGGTCTCCAAGCTCAGATGCGATGAATTCATGGATTTGGCCTAATGAAACGGACTCGAACAAACAGAGATGGACCAACAGCTTTTCCAGCGGTGTCAACATTGCCGCAATCCATTCTGGGGTATTTCGGAATCCAGCAACGCTTTGCATGGACGTCATAACTGATTTGGGCGATGCGGAAGTCGCATGCGGCGTAGATGAAAGGGGAGGATGTTTCAGAAAGTCTTTCCAGACAACGGGTTGCTGCAGCATGTTGTCCAGCAAGTCGACGCTGAACTTTCCCTTGTATGTTGTTCCAGCCATGTTGCGCGTAAACGCTCGTTGGATTCTCCAGTACGCATAGCGGACTTCCACATCCAGCTGCGATAGTTTGCCGAGGCGCGCTGATTCAGTCCTACCAGCTGAAAAACTGTCACGATGCCCAACTGTCACTGCCATGAGCGCCGTTGTGATGGAAAGATCGACGACGTGTTGTGCCATTCGCTTTGTTTCCGAGGACGTACTTGGATCACCGTCTCCTTTGTGAACAGCCGCAGCGTACGGGTTTCCATGTCGGAGATTGGTGCGCATACCGCGGAAAACGTCTGCTGTAAGCAAGTTTTGGATGACTGAAGGATCAAGCGGATCTGAGCCACTCTCTGCGCAGCAAATCGCCACGAAAAGCATAAAGAGCTGGTGCAAACTCGATGGAAGCCCTGCGAGTCGCTTCTCCACGTATCGCGCAATCACAAACTTGGCTGTTTGCTCTGCCAGCAACCTCAATGTAGTCGCAGCAGCCGATCCGTGGTCTTGTACAGTATTCTCGATATCGCTCCTCAACTCAAACGAGTCCTCGTTGAGCGTCGTGAACTCTGAAGTACTGCGCCATGCTCCAGATTTCCTGCTTTCTACACACTCTCGGAGCGTATCCACTATGGTAGGCAGTGGGAGGTGCAACGAAAACGCACACGCTGCAAGCCGATCTTCGGCCTTGATGACCGCGCACAAACGTCTCGCGAAGGCGCGTGCTTCATTGCGCTGACCAGACAGTTGGCGAAGAGTATCTTTGCATTGCTGCCGTTTCTTTTCCACTGCAGTGTACTCGTCCAGTTGCTTCGTCAAGCGCACGATGTCAAGTTCCGAGAGGTTGCTGAACCTCCCGGGAAGACTCCGTCGCTCTTCACGCCATAGCCCACTGCCTTCGTTCTCACTAAATCCAGATCCTCGTTGAGACGATGTTGCTCTCGAATGCGCAGTGTCGAGGAATGTATGCAGCAGTTGATGCCGTTTAACTGTTTCCGCAACAAGCATCTTTTGCTGTAGCTTCCAATCGTTCTCTGGACACTGGTACTCGGCGAAAACCTCGAAAAAATGTGATAGAAACTGCGCTTCCAGGTCGCTGGTTGTCGGAGAGAAATCGATCATCGTCAGCTGATTCCAAATCTGGGAATTAAGGACAAATCTATATCAGTCAAGACTCAAGAACAATGTCAACGAAAGCATATACAGGCACACTTACCTTTGGCGCCCAGGCCAGTGGCTTCTCCAGCGACTTTGTCGAAAAGTAGATGGTGTTTTCATCTTTGGGCTTGATCAGTGCCAGCAGGTCGAAAATCGCGCTCAGCACTGCTTCTTCGCATTCGGAAACGTTCGCAATCAAGATCTGCAGCAGCCCAAAGGCGCAAAAATGAGTCATTTAGTAGGAGCTATCCAAGTGCAAGAACGGCTGCATGCAAGACGTACCAGTGGGACTGCTTTCTGCGTGACTTGCTTCTCGATTGTGGCCATCAGCATCGGGTCGCCAGCGTCCAACACCAGCAGTGTTAAGGTCCCCGGAGCATCGAGTAGTACCGCTGAACTTGATGAAAAAGTGCTACTCGAGATGCTGAATCGTTCCATGAGCCAGGCTGATGCCTGCTGTAGCGGATCAAAGAACAGTGGGTACCGAAAACATACCTTCTGGATCTGGTCTGTGAGAAAGAGATTCGCCACGAGCGACTCGGCTTCTGGACCGTTTGTCGCGAGAAAAGCGTGCTTTAGTTCCGTCACCATCGCTTTCCCACTCAGTGTCCAGTTCTTCACAATCTCGCGCAATGTATTGGATGGATCGTCAGCCTTAACTTCGCCGTCTGTTGCCGATTTAAAGCTATTCTTCGTGATTACTTCAGTCCATGAACCAAGTAATCGCAACCGCTCACCGGACGACTTCCCACTCCCATAAATGACCAAGGCTGCCACGAGGATGCAGTGCGCTACAACCTCGGCTCGCAATACTTGAGTGTGTTGGTACTTGTCTCTCACAATATCACGCCACTTGGAGAGAACATCCGCGAACTCCGATACCGTTGACTTCCACTTGACACGCGAATCGTGACTTCGTTGCAACGCGTCCTCTTCCTGCAAATTCTGTGCATGTTGTGCTCGCAGCTCGTTGATCTGAAGCTCGAGATCGATGAGTTTTCGCCGCTCGTTCTGCACGACTTCGTCAATCACGCGGAAGTTGTACTCCGTTTGCTCGAGTTTCTTTTGCGTCGGCGCCACGTGCTTGATGACTTCAAAGTATCGCACGATCGCGAGAACCCATTGGCACAACGTCGTGGACGCAAGTGATGCGCGCTTCATGTTCTCCATCGAGAAATCTGGGTGGTTGACGTAAAGCTGCACACGCTCGATCAAGGACGGATCGACGTGATCCCTGTCAAAACTGCGCAATCTCTCCAGAAATCGGATATCTGCGAGGATACGCAGCGCTTCCACCCAGGTCGGAGGCGCTCCCAGTAGAACGCACACGGCTTGCATCACGAGCCGCACCAGTTGCGGTGGGTTCGTGAACGACTTCATCTCGGTGATGTGGTATTTGTTGATCTGAGACAGCGACTCTGTGGCGCCGAGGAGATCGGGAAGCGTTTTGGCTAGCTCTTGCTGGATGATTTCGCGCTCTTGCTCGATTTCACCTTGCAGAACCGCACAATGTTGCTCGTCGAGCAGGAAAGCTCGCTTGGCCTCGCGCTCCCTTTGTTCAACCTCCCGCAGCTTCTCGCCGCTCTCAAGAACTGCTTGTGCCGCATCCTTCAGTTGCACTTCACCGTTCAGCTCACGACTGAGCTGTGCACGTACTTGCATACTGTGTTTTTCGAGTTTGTGCATGACGGCCTCAATTTTCTTGAGAGCTTCGTCGAGTTTGCTCTTGTGGAACAGAAACAATATCTTAAAAATGCGCAGAAACTCTTCAAACTGCGAGCGTACTGATGCGAAAGCGCGTCGTTTGTCGTCTGGTACACTGCTTGACGATGTCCACGGTTCGCAATCTCGAAAACTCGTCGTTTGTAGATGAACCTCGATGATTGCGGCTTGGAAATCCGTTGAGACTCGTTCAACAGGCTTGCCCTGCGCTTCTGAATAGCGCTGAAACTCGTCGCTTAGGGCTTCGCAGGCACCCAGATTCGCATTGTAAATCGCTTCCAACGAGCTGCTATCGAAGGAACGAAAAGTCTTGATACCAGACTGATAATACACCGACGGATAGCGATGGATCAGATCGAGTAGCCGGTTGGATTGCCTAGTTTGTAAAGTAACAGAGCGAAAAGATTAGCGAACTTTCTAAAAGCTAACGATACAAGCAGCGACAACACCAAAGTTTTGTAAACGCACCTGAAGGATAGCGCGAGATACAAGCACTTCTTTAGGTTGTCTCGGAAGGCCGACCGATGCGGCGTCGGAGCTTCTGGTGGGTCCGAGACGGGGCGCAGATGCTCTGGGCCTGCTCCAGTCTTATTGCTGTTGTGGATTCCACCGGCGCTCCGGCACTGGTGGTCATACCCGAGGACCTGCGCTTTGTCAGCCGACGAATAGAACTGGAATGGGAGATCGCGCAGCATCAGTGTCTCGATCAGAATCGCGAACTCGTCCGTCGCCAGGTAATCGCAGTCCACGTACACAAGTGTGGGCGTGGATTTGAGCCCTATATCGAGAATCGCAGCCTTGAGTTGGTCGATAAAGTCGCTCATTTTGACCTGCGCACTAATTTCTCTGAAATGAAACGAGTGCACGCTGCATGCGATCCGCGTCGTGCTTCGCCGGCTCGAGGTGTCGCCACCATACAACACCAGATTGTGGACGCCATCCTGCAAAAGCGCATAGATGTCGAGCATACTTTGCACGAGTAACGGGGACGCCGTAGCGTCATTTTCTCGATCTCTGCTCTTCCGTGCAGCCGTGGCCAGCGAGTACCGGTGTTGGGTCTCGTTTGCTGGCTCCGAGTGCGTGCAGCCTTGGGCGGTGGCTGAAGGGAGCATTGAGCTCACAGTGTCAGCTATAGAGGCAGCAGACGCTCCATCCAGGCTTGCAGACGATGTGGGGTTCAGACTCAATGACAGGCTCTTCTTGTTCCCATGTTGCACCGCTTTGCCCGACGATGCAGAAGCTAAAATCGGCGGTGGTTGCGACGACGTAGTCGAGCCATCGGTCACGAACGCTCCTTTGAAGGCTGGCTTGTGATACCAGTGGAATCGCTCTTCGCCAGCTCGGAAGAGCTCCAGAGCAGCAGGATACGTGATTCGGGTGTATCCATCATTGGCACCACAATCAGTAAACAGATGCTCGGTCGACTTGTCGATACAATCGAGGCTTCGGGAATCAAATCTTAGCCGCTTCCCAATTTTATTGCACAGCGACGCCAGTGTTTCGAGCTCGCTCTGGGTTGAAATGCGATTTCGATAAACTTGTTTCGTGAAATGGACGGACAGCAGCTCGAGGTCCGTGATATCCCCAGCTGCTGTTGCCTCAGCAGAGATGTTCATCATGCAGCTAAAGTGCTTGATCACATCGGACATGCTAAAGAGAACCAATGGCGATGTTGGCGACGGCTTGAAGCTTTTGCGAGCGGCCTTGAAGACTTCGTACGGGAATTTGGAGATCCTCGAGATGTCTGATTGGAGGTGGTTGCACGAGTACCGCGTTGTGAATTGGTTTGGAAATGTCGCGAGAATGGTCCGGAAGATCTGGTCGCTTTGGTCTGGCAGCCATATCTTTTTCACAATTGCAAAGCAAGAGCATTTCCAAACAAATTGCATGATTAGTGAGATGAGGAGCCGAGATGCAAACATATTGAGGAAATGACAAAACAAATGTACCAGGTTGAAATGACGCAGCAACCGAGACGAAAGGCGCGGGTACCCAAACGGCGAAAGCGAAAACGACGACCAGATGGCCACGTCTTTGAACTCGACGAACTCCTTTGTGGCTTTCACAAAGCTTCCCTTGCCGTCGCAGACTTGGCGAATCATCTCCGAACATGGTCGTGTTGTAGAGTTAGTCTAGAAAAACGAATGCAGAGCAACAATCGTAAGTGCATGGCAGCAGATATGAATTAAACGAATCGCATGCGGCAAACCAGTGCTCACCTCTGTTTCCAAGTTGAGGTTCTCCAATATGACCACGAGCGCCTTCTTGCCGTCCCCAGGGCAGTACAGCGCTCTCAGCTTCCGCGCGAGTCCCGCTTCAATCTCACTCTGGATGGCGTGTGCAGTCATCGACTTGCTCATTTGAAGAGTCGACGTGACAAATCGCTCGCGCTGCGTCAACTCTTGTGAGCAATTGTGTAGCATTCGCGTTTTCCCGACTGCCGAGTCGCCAAACAAGAACACGTTCGCCTTTGCGACCCCAAACATCGTCAACCACGCGCCAGTGCTGATGGTTCGAGGCGTCGGGATATAGATATTGGCGCTTGTGGTACCGAATGGTGACGAAAAAGAAGGCATGCTCGTGAAGTTTGAGTCAATTGACCCTCCTTTAATGGAGCCTGAACGCCGCGAGACCCTGGTCTGCCAATCCACGCTGACTGAATCAGTAGTTTTCTGTAAGACGGACGGCTCCCATAGAAACAAAGACGCTTGATGGTTCTCGAACCGCAGCCCAACGTCGTATATCGTGATCGATGGCTTTACAAACAAGTCTGGGGACGATTTCATCAGCTCAGGGACGAGCTTCAGGAGCAATTCATGAAACTCCGCTCTCCCTTTCGTCTGGAGGAAAAGTCCAAACGACATCGTGGTCGCGTACGCCACGGCGATCTTGATTTCGCATTCTTGTCCCTTTTGGCTCTCGATCGGCGCGGGCATTTCCTCCAGCAGCAGGGAAAGAACGTAGAGCATATTCCCCACCATGTGAACCGCAGAAAACTCCATGAACGGCTTGCTATGCCGCTTACACGTTTCCAGCACTGGTGAAATGATGGAACGCATAAACTTCGAGGTGTATTCATACCGCGCAGTCAGCTGGCTCCCGTTTTCTGCGTCTTGAACATTGGAAATCTGCTTCAGCGTCCAGCTTTTGATCAGCAATGTGTACGGGAGCACGTGGCTTGCTTCCAGGTACGCCAAGCCGAAGTGAGACAAGCTCGAAGGAGACCACTGCTGCAAACTTTCGACCTCGCAGAAGATGCGCACGCTGGGATTCTCACAATGAAGCTGGTCTCCATTGGGCAAAATCAGCTTCTTGCTTTCCCTTGGAGAACCTCTCGCGAGAGTGCTCAGCAGCTCAGCCAGGCATGAAGCGCCATGAACGCCGTCGAGAACTAGCCACGGTGCTGGTGTGTTCCTTGAACACGCAACCACAGCATCGAGTTCTTGCGCTTTTGCTAGCTTTGTCAATGCTACCGAGCCACGATGAGAAAGCCGCCGAGACACAGGTTGGCCAATGACGTCAACTGCAGCTCCAGGTTGCTGCTCGCTGTCACTTGGGATAATTGCTTGGAATGCCGACGTGGCGCCGCAGTTTTTCCGCAGGAAATGGGTCAGGAAGCCATCTTCCCAGTCTTTCCCACCAGTTTCCTTAAACTGTGAGCAAACAAAGATAAATGTGGCCAGTAAGAGCATATACTACTTTATATGCACAGCGAGGACGAGAAGGAGGAAAGCTTACGTGTCCATAGATGTCGTCCATGTGGAAAGCTGTTGGATAGAGTCGCGCCGTTTTCATCCGATGGCCGGTACTAAGCGGGTTGCTGCTCTCTTCTTGCACTCCATGTGCCCCTTTTGCTCCGAAAACGCTGGCTACGACGTCGATAGCGGACGATTTCCCGCACATTCCCGCTCCAACCACAATCGTCGCCACGCTCCTGTTCACAATGTGGTAGAGCTCCAGCAGTTTCCTCAGGATGGTTTCGCTGGGCACGAGGTGCTTGGCTTCCAAGCATGCAAGAAGCCGATCTTTAACGGAAATGAACTCGTTCTTTTGCTTCTCTTCATCACTATCGAAACCGAGAGACGTCTGGAAGCCTGCGTCACTCGAGCGCACACGAGGGGAAACGTTTTCACCTTCGTCTGGGTTGAGTTTGGCGCTTTCGCTGAGATCGACTCGCGTGGTGAGCGTGCCAAACGAAGTATACTCCAGTTGGAGCGCGAGCGGGAACACTTCGCGGACGTGTTTCAGGAACGCAATCCGTCTTTCGGGCAGGATCTTGGAGCGGACTTCGTCCCACAGAGCCACGAGCACGCACTTTTCTTCATTCTTGAGACAGTTCGTGGCAAATTGTTTCACGATATTCTTTGCAACCGCTAGAACGAGTCGAAGCGAGCGCATCGGTACATCGGTGAAAGGCTTCGGGTCGTTGTCGATAACAAGACAGAGCCGCACCAGCTTCTTGCTCAGCGCTTTCCAGTGTTTCAGGCCGCTGGCATGCAGCATGGTTTCCCAGATCAACTCGAGCTCCGGAGAGACGCAACCCACCGGCACGAACGCGTACGAGAACTGCAGCATCAGCTCTTGGTGCGTTGGCTTGCTAAAGTCCAGACGAGCTGCGATCATGATCCCGAGTCTTGGATTGGAGATATCGACCAGCTCTCCGTCGAATGGGAACGTTTCCTGGCGCGCATGAATGGCGTCTTTCAGACGATTCATCTCGTTTGCGATCGCGCGAACCAAGTTGAACGACGTGTTGTTGTTGCTTTCTCTGATCTCGAGGCTCGACACTACCAACCAGCAGGCATCCGACTGGAGCACGCCATGGATCATGCGCTGGAATTGGTCGAATCCGACCAGAAGCCCGCAATCGTAGTCGATGCACTCGACGCCAACAGTTGCTGCAAGCTCGTTCACCATGGTGCGTTTGCCGGAATGGCTGCTGCTACTGGTCGAGTGAAGCAGACACCCCATTTCGAGAGATAACGCGGTGCTCATCTTCAGTAAAACGCGATCGCACAATGGAGTGAGCACAGGGCAACGGTAGCCTCCTAGGTACGCAAACCCGTAGTCGAATGTCTTGACCGAGTGGTGCACAACGCATTTGTTCTCAAACGGCTCGTAGTAGAAACGCATCATCTTGATCCACGCAAACGAGTCGCTCGTGGAATAGTTGTACCGAGACAGCGACGTATCATCCCCATCGTAATAGCGATGCGTGGAGGTTGCTTCCGCGTTGTCCGAATCCAGCACGACAGACACGGGGTGAGAATCGTAGAGCTCTTGAATTTCGTGCGATTTGTTGATAAGCCACGTGAGCAACGTGGTCACGACCACACGATCTTGACAAGTGCAATCGCGTCGGCGGATAAAATCGACTAAGCTGACTTTCTTTATGTACAACGACGTCCAAAAGTGCTTCCAGCTGGCGCCATTGCGATCCAAGTTGACGAGCAAAGTAAGCTCATTCGTCAGCAGGATGTTCATGCAGAGCAAAACGACTTGAACTGGGAGGCCTTCCCAAAATCGACGATGGGGAGTATCCTTGACGAACGTTCGCTCCGGGACGCTAGGGACTGGCAGCCCACTCTGTACTGCTGCGCCAGCCGCTGATGAACGCCGAATCGACGAGCTCCTTCGCCGTTTCTGACTTTGACTGTGGTATTTCACGAGTTCTTCAAAGTTGCCGTCAAAAGCATTGACTAGATCACTGCCATTCATGGTCGCGGACACAAGGTCCTGCATCGCTTGCTTGATGCGACTCCAGAGGTCTTTCATCCAGATCTCGGGGCTTGAGCTGATGTGCAGCGGCTTAATCAGCAAGCTCTCACCGGCGGTGACAGCGCCATTCACCTCTTCGATTTGGCACAGATCAGGCAGTGATACTACTTGAGCAGCGAGTGGATGGCCAGGCGTGGCTGAGGTGTGGTCGTCGCTCTCTTCATGTGCCTCGGTCACGGAGAATACCGAACTTCGTAGCCCCAGGTCAGACGTTAACAACTCTGTTTCTGACTTTGTCCTCTTCCCGCTGACAACTTCAACCGATGCTATTCGCAGAGATCGGATGTCTCGAAAGCACTTTGAGATCAACTTGGAGAGTCTGTCGGGGTACCGAGCGCTCGCGATGAGCTCCAGCAAATCGCCATCTGACAGGAAATTGAATCGCGGGAAGAAGCGGCGCTTTTCACGCAGGTAGCTACTCAGTTGCTCCCACAATTTCTCAAACGTCAGCCTGGAGCTTTTCAGAAACGCGATGTTGATCACCTCGCGCAGGCAGACTGTGAGCGATGACGCACTTCTCGCAGCATTCATCATCGCCTTCCATTTGCGATCGAGCGACTGAAAGTCGAAAGCAGCCTCGCTGACGCTTTGCTGGACATCATACAGGCAAAATAACAGCGTCAGTCGAGTCCAGTCGTGCTGCGCCGAGATCCACAAGTCCAAGACCTCCTGGTAGCAACTGATCTCTTCTGCCCACTTCACCAGACTGGCATGAAGTTGATCGGACGTTATGATTTGCCCGAGCGCCTGAATCGTCAGCAGATCGTCCTCAAACGATCCAAGCAACTGAACAGCCGTGGCCGTGTCAATCTCGTAGTAATCACCAGTGCGAAGCAGTGGGAGAACTGCTTGTAGCAGCCGCTTTTTCATTTCTTCGAGTTTCTCCTCCGCCACCGAGTCATTTTGTGCCTTTCTCGCAATCTGTCGGATCTGGGACTCAAAAGCCCAGAGGTTCCGGCTCCCCAAGAACCCGAGGGTGAGGCTGGACCCATCCGTGGCTAGAACCCCGTTGTTCGAGACAAAGCTGACGGCGTCCAGAAGGACTAGGATCTGGTGCCAGTGGTGTCCCTTGATGTACGAGTGTGCGAGTTCACCCACGAGCGCCAGTTTCTGCAAGTAGCTGGCAATCGAAGTTCGCAGATTCTGGACCAGTCGAGCTGCGAACTCTAGCTCCTTCCGTTGCTGGAGCTCCTGAATTTGCGGCAAAAACGCCTCGAGCTTCTTCGTATGCACCTTCCAATTCTGCTCACTGAAGACCCCGTTCTCCATCAGGTTGACAGTTGCGCGCCACTGCACCGCGAGCGTCACGATTTGTTGGACTTCCTCCCATTTGGTGATTGTTTCAGCCAGCATCGGAATCTCGACGAGCTTCAAGCCCACCATTTTCTGGTACTCTTGGTATAGCTTCAAAGCATCTTCAATTGTGCGGAGCTCGCGCATGATATCCTGGAAACTGCCGACATGTCGCTCCAGCTCGTCTTCGGTGGAAATCGACGCAAAATCTTCGTACATGCGCGACAATCGCTGCACGCGCGTCGCGTACTTCGAAAGAGCGCTGCTGACTTGCTGCGTGATTAACGGTAGCATCTTGGTGACAAACTTTGCGTGCGATTGCACAATGGACGAGTACTTGCTGAACAGGCTGTGGATAATGTTGTACTGGAGCGAGAACTCGGTCGCAAGGGCTGGCGCGTAGCGTTTCAAAGCTCGTGCGGCTTCGTCAACGTTACGGATGTTCTGGTGAAGCTGTCGCTCACCATCCTTCAGTGCACGGACCTGCTTCATCTGCTCGCAGAAGAACTCGATGAGCTGTGGACGATCTTCGAACACCAGGGTAGCCCGCTGCAGGCTCGAGACACATTCTGAGACGCCCTCAATGGTGAGTTGGTACAGCTTTTGATGCAGCAAGTCGCGCTCTTGCGTGATGAGATCGAAAATCTCCGAGATCGATCGGCGGCACTGAATCTCAAGAAAACCGACTTTCCAGCTTGACTGGATCTTCTGGCATGCATGCTGCGAACGATCAAGGAGGTTGAACCGGTTCGTGATGCTCTTGAGATATCGAGTGAGCTCGTTTCCTGAGATCCCCGTGATCTTTGCAATCTCTATGAGAGGCTGCGGTGTCGCAGGGTACGCGTTCGAGCCAGGACTGTTTGGAGCCATAATCTGGGTATGCTTTTCAGAAAGTCGAATCGAGTAAACCGAAGCGTAAATCGTCTTCAAAGACTCAAAAGCTACCATTTGATGGCCTGCTGCCTCGAACCACCGCGCGAGTTCACGAAGCAGCTCACGCGTAGCACCATCAAAGCTCGAGTCTTGTCGCAAAGCGTCCTGCAAATCAAACTGAGACGACTTTGTACCAGACTCAAAGGAAGACGCGACAACCGCGAGCGATCCCGTGCCGCGATTTTTGCTCCACGTCATCGCGTTTTTCGTGAAATGGAAATTGGTAGCCAGACGGATCAAGCGCGCGACTCCTTCGAGTAAAACCTGCTTCGTGTCGTCATGGGACGGTGATAGTACTAGAGTTTCGCCCGCGATGGCGACAGATGCGCATATCACGCCGCTGTTTTCGTCCGCTCCGAGATCTACTGCGAGATGCCTCACACACCCAATGATCATCAAGTACACGCTTCCCGTGAACATGTACTCCATCATTCGAATGTATCGTTCAAGCAGAGACAGATCCAGCTTTGCGGTTTCTTTCTGGTGCTGCAAAGTCACCTTGCGCTGTCGGAGCGACGAAATTGGCGCCGATTTCCACTTGGCGTTCGACATGTGGATCGACGCTGATTCGGTGGTGTACAGCACGTCCACATTCGTGGACGGATTAAGATTGGCTTGGATGCTTGAGACCATTTCATCCATCACACTGAGCAGCTCTTCTTTCGCATCGATCAGCCGCGTCTCAGTCATACTCAGCAGCTGCTTGTAGTGCTCTTGCACAGCCATGAGGTTCACTGCCGCGATCCGCTTGGGAGGCAGGCTGAGTGCGCGGATGACTTGAATGTTCCGAAGCGCAGCATACGAGTGGATCATTGGCTTCACGAACGACGCTCGCGCAAGTGGCAGCGACCGATTGATTCGCTTCCGAAGATCCCGAAAGATCCGTCGTCGACTTTCCATCGCCCACCATACAAACACCTTGCGGACGAGAAACTTCTGGAAAAGCGGGATGCCTGCGAGCAACAGAGCAAACATCTTGCTTTCCAGGATCCACTGCGAGATTGGTATCGCTTCTCCCACGATTTCGTTTCCGCTGTTGTTGGCATGGTGGACGAGTGAGGACGACGATATGATGTAGTAGTCGCCAGATCCGGATTTCAGCGCCGAGTCGATTTTCTCCAGGTCGTAGGGCATGTATCGCAGAGAGGGATCAGCACTCTTGCTGCCGGACCCAGCCAAGCCCGACAATTTCAACGAAAACGCACCGCTTGAATCCATTGTCGACGTTCGCACGCGAGAGTGGTTGGATTTTTGCTTGAAGTAGAGAATGTCGTGCTTGTGCTTTTCGTTTAGAAAAAACAAAATCGCATCTTCCACGCTGTCCAACCGTGTAGACCCGTCGTTTCCGTTCTCCTTCGTTCTTGCCGATGGCAGTGCTGTTGTTGTATCTGGCTGCTCAAGTTCTTTGCTGGTTGCCTCGAGCCGCTTCAATGTTTGGAACCGCTTCACGAGTCGGTCGTAAATCTCTTTGTTTTTCTCTCGCAGCAATTGCATGTGGACTCTAACAGGTACAAAAACACATGCACATACAATCAGAAACACATGCCAGAAACAAGACGGCCAAGTGACATTACGTACCGATCGTCAAGGTGTTCATTCTCACTGGAGCTCTGCGTCTGGTTGCTCTTCGGAGACAACTTTGCCAATTTGTGGACGCCTCGCGGCGAATCTTGCGCGAGTTTGTGCTTTCGATTCGCCTCACTTTTCGCAAACATCAATGACGGAGGCTGCAGGGTTACAGGCGGAAACGGCGCCACGTCTCCAAAAATGCTGGGCGTCGTCACCAGTTTGCGATGCGACAACGGAACATGCACAGGCGAGTGCCAACTTTGCCGCGTTCTCGGCGTCGTCCCTCGCGCTGCGTCCTCACGCAGTCCAGTACGCCGCATCAGCGGCGCGGTGGGATGCACTGAAGTGTTAAATTTCGTCAGGTCCACATCCATGATGGCGTCTTCTTTCTGATTATTCTGTTTCGCTGTCGCACCGGGTATGGGACTCTTGGACATCACCGCGGCGTTTTGGACCATAAGCGCGACTGGCGGCCGCTGTTGCAGCTCGTCGTACAGCTCCGGTTCAATATATCGAGGCGACATCGCAAACTGCATCGCCACATCGGCACTAGTCACTGACAGATCTGCAATGCCCCTCCTGCCGACCTCTGGACTCTGCTGCGGAGAGTGCTGGTGCTCGTGATTGAGCAGCTCTCTCCGCGCGAGTCGTCGCGTCCGCGCCGCGGGGCCGACACCGATCCCGAGGTCCATCGTCGGCTCATCGCTTGGTGACTGCACTGTATCTCTGGTCGCCATACTGTTTGCCCGTCGTTCGCGCTCTAAACGCGCATCAACGCGGTCGCTTGGTGCGCATATTTCTCCTCCATTTTGGCACTTGGTTTTGTGTGTGTTGGGGGATGGGGGGCTCGTTGGGTCTTTCGTAGCGACTCCCCACAATGATACATCAGAGTGATGGTCATTTGAGCATGGACAGACGGTCCAATTTGGCGAACCAACTGGACGACACGGAACCGCGGATCGCCCATGCGGGTCAACCGTGGATCGCCAATCGGCCATGCATGTCAATCAAATGCTGACTGACACGCATGGCCGATTCGCGATCCAAATCAGCTTTTCAGTGCAAGAACACGATACGGGACCGTGGATTGGACTGACCCGTATCCTTAAACTGTAAACCGACATCAAGGTATCGAACTGAATGGTGGTGAACTGGTATTTGGACAAGGTTATCCAATAGGACAATAATCGACGACGAGTGAAGGTCTGTATCTGAACCGTGTGCAAAGACCGGTTAAGTTGGCGCTCGAGCGAGCGAGCGAATGAGCGAGTCTCAAGTGATGGTCTTTAGTTTTTTCGCTTACAGTATACCACGCACAAACCGGCTAATTTGTTTTGACAGTTTGTGTTTGTCTATTTACCCTACAGTACCATACTTGCCACTGTAGGGTATATACCTTTAGGAATAGGGCAAACTACCTCAGTGGGCTTCGAGCCCAATCACATTTTCAACACACACACTCCAAATTGACCATTTGAAACCGAATGCCCGTCATGTACGACCATCGCGCTTTCGTGTCGCTCTCTATGTGTGTGTGGATGCGCGCGCGTATGCGGGCATGCATAACACTAAGATGCTCTATATGTGTCTATGTTTGTATGTATATATATATCTGTTTATGCAGCGCTCAGGGCATCACGCAGCCGCTCTCGCTCGCGGGGCCAACGGACGACGACAAACAGCTCAACGACGAGCTCCTCCACACGCTGCGGTACGAATAATGGCGCTTGCATGCGCTTTATATATATATATTGCCACTATATAATGTAAATGAGTGGCTTATATGCGTTTGTGTGCATTCACTATGCCATTGCACGACCACCACACCAGGTCGTCGTGTCTGTACGAGACGGACGATGAGATCGCACAGCGCGAGCTCGTGCTGACCAAAGTGAAGCGTGTGCTGGACGAGTACTCGCTCCACGAGGCCGCGCCGCTCATGAGCGACGACGAGGCGGCGTCCAAGCAGCTCCAGCTCCGCACGTTCGGCTCCTATCGGCTCGGCGTTCACAGCCCCGAGGCTGATATCGACACGTACGATCCCTGCTGCTGCATGTGTCTGCCTGCCTTGTTGTTCATATGACGATGTTGAGCGGAGTCTGAGTTCATCCTGCGATGTGTGTAGCCTTTGTATTGCGCCAAAGCACTGCTCGCGCGTGAGTTTCTTCCAGAAAGTGCCGATTCTCCTGGAAGCGACGTCTTTTGTGTCCGAGCTCCACGTGATCAGCACAGCGTACGCGAGCTTCGCCTTCCATGTTGCCCATGAAGAATCATGACTGCGCTTGCTGATGGATGGGTATGTGTGTGGTGTGTGTATTTGGCTTGTCATTGGCAGCTTTGTGCCCGTGATCAAGATGAAGGTCGACGGCATCCCCGTGGATCTGCTCTTTGTGTCACTCAAAGTCGACTCGGTGCCAGACTCGCTCGATATTCTCGACGACAACCTCTTGCACAGCCTGGACGAGCCATCGGTAAGGTGATTGCTGTGCTTCAACGTATGGCGTCTCCAGTCTATAATAAAGTGAGGATCTGGCGTGTGTGGCAACAGGTGCGAAGTATCAATGGTGTGCGCGTCACGGAGCGGATTCTGCAGCTCGTGCCCAACGCCGAAGCCTTCCGTACGACGCTCATCGCCATCAAACACTGGGCACGCGTGCGCGGCATTTATTCCAACGTCCTGGGCTTTCTCGGTGGTGTCAACTGGGCGATCCTCGTCGCGCGGATCTGCCAATTGTACCCGAACGCGCTCCCGTGCACGTTGCTGCTCAAGTTTTTCCGCGTGTACCACCTTTGGGCGTGGCCAAATCCGATCTTGCTGAACGAGATCACGAACCATCCGAGTCTGGGGTTTTCGGTGATGCATTTGACTGGTTTCATTGCGAGTGGAATGACTTGGTCGTTCGTGAAAAGACTCACTGAGTTGCTCAACCTTGCCTGGCCTTTAGATTTGGAACCCGAAGTTGAACCACCGAGACCGCCTGCACATGATGCCGATCATCACGCCTGCGTACCCGGCGTTCAATTCGTCGTACAACGTGATTCCGTCGACGCTGCGGATCCTCAAAGCCGAATTTGGCAAGGCGGTGTCCAGAACACTGCACATTGAGTCCAAGGTACTGCGGCAAATCAGTTCGATCGTCTTGATTGTGTGGACGAGAACGGATTGACTCAGTCTCTATCTCCGCTCTGTAGAAAGCGACGTGGAGCACTCTTTTCGCGAGCCCGTTGTTCTTTGACAGGTACGCTCTCTGGCGATTGTTGTCGCTGTGCTAAGTGGTCTCCAACCGCGTCACGGTCTAATTATCCGGTAACGCGTGACGTTGCGTTTGGTTTGCTTTGGACACAAGGTGGCGCCACTTCCTGCGCATTCAGATCACTGCCGAGAATGCGGACGACTTCAGTCGATGGTTTGGATGGGTCGAGTCCCGCCTTCGCCATTTCTTTCTCCGGTATGATGAGCACCTGAACAAGTCGCAAAGCAGAGAGAAGCTCTTCCAAGTATATTGTGATCCGGTCGTGTGTGTGACTTGTTTGCGTTTTGCCTGTGGCTCTAGATTAGAAGCCATTCCGGAGGTTCAGATCTACCCGCTTGCGCGGTTCTTCGACTTTAAAACAACGAGATCAGAGGATGGCGACGGCACCAATGCGGATCAGAACCAAGAGTGCGAGGAGCTGCATACCTCGTGGTGTTTCATCGCGCTGAGTTTCCATATCCCAAAGAAAGCGATCGCGTCCGAGACAGGAGGAGGAGGGTATCACGTGGATCTGACGAGCGTGATCCAAGAGTTTGCGTTCATTGTAGATCAGTGGGAGCAGCGCCACGGCGGCATGGATCTCCAGGTCGACCACCTAATGCGCGAGCAGATCCCGACATGGGTCGTTCAGTCCACAAACAGCGCCGACAACAACGACAGCGATGACAAAACGGCGAAGAAGCGAAGCGGCGATGACACACAGTGCTTCACGGACGATGACACACCGCACGCTCGGAAACGTAAATGTGAAGACGGCGATTCTTCTTCCAATGGGATGAGCTCCTGAAAAGGTACGTCCATTGCTTGATTTCAGAATTAGGTAAGAAGGTGCCGAGGTTCGATACCAAAGCAGTAGCTTCAAGTAGATAGAGAGCAGTTTGGCATTGAGATGATGATGGACGTCGACGCTTGAGCTCGTGAAAAGCTACGTACAGACGTGAGCTACTTGCGATGTCAAGCGCCTGTCGTCCGACATTGCTTGCCCATTGCTGAAAGCGATTCATCAATCAGCGCGTTAGATAAAAACAAAAAGAGCCAACAAATATCATCCAAACCATTTTTGTATCGGGAAAAGTCACTCTTGTTGCCTTGCACATATACTTTTGGGTCTTCCAGAAACAATGAACGAATCGGCATTCCTGTTGCTTTGCAGCGCATGAGTTGTCTACTGGTTGGTGAAGGTTGGCTTTCGCTTGCTGACGAACGCGGCCATGCCCTCCTTCTGGTCCTTGGTCGCGAACGAGCTCCAGAACAAGCGGCTCTCGTACTTCAAGCCTTCCTGGAGCGATTGCTCGTACGCCGCATTCACGGCTTCCTTGGCCATCTTCACGACCGGCTGCGAGAACGACGCGATCTTCTCCGCCGTCTTGATCGCTTCGTCCAGCAGGTTCTCAGCCGGCACGACGCGCGCGACGAGACCATCGCGCTCGGCCTGGTGCGCGTCGATCATGTTGCCCGTGAGGATCAACTCCATGGCCTTGGACTTGCCGACGGCACGGATGAGGCGTTGGGTGCCGCCACAGCCTGGGATCGTGCCGAGCGTGATCTCCGGCTGGCCAAACTTAGCCTTGTCGCCGGCGATGATCATATCACAGAGCATGGCCAATTCACAGCCACCGCCAAGGGCGTATCCGTTCACAGCAGCAATGACCTATCATATAAAATTCAATAACAAAAAACACACACATTCGGTGAGTGTCAGAAGGGATAAAGAGGCTCGAAATGACGAATTGCATCGAAAATGAACGCACAGGCTTGGACACTTTGGTGATGTCGCCCCAGTTGGCAAACATGTTGGACTTGTACGCGTCCACAAACTCCTTCTCGGCCATCTCCTTGATATCCGCACCAGCTACACACACGCAACGTCAGTATCCACATCTCATAAACCAAGTGAGGTACCACATAGTATAGCTAAAAATGACTATTACACACCAGCGAACGCCTTGTCGCTGCCCGTGACGATGATTGCGCCGATGTTCTCGTCCTTGTCGAACGCGTGGGCCGCGCCGTTCAGCTCCTCGATCAGCGGACTGCACAGTGCATTCAGCGCCTACACACACAGCGACATATATATGCACACACATACGAGGGTTACTTATCCACACTGCCAATTAGTATCATGTCTCTCTCTTTTCGTCCTTACCTTTGGTCGGTTCAACGTGATGATGGCCACTTTGCCGCGCACTTCGGTCAGGATGTTCTCATAGCCTGTTCATGCATACCCATTATATATTTACATAAAATCAGTACGCGCGCGCGCATTGTCTGCACACTGCATACAGACACAGCGTACGCACTCTTGGCGGAGAAGCGGCGCACGTGGGGCTTGGCGACGGCGGCGGCGGTGGAAGAGCGGAGCGCGAACATCTTGCGGGTGGTCTGTGGATCGCACGTTCAGTTGAAGAATGAGCATTGAGCCACGACGTGTGCCTTTGAGTGTGGTGGAGCGGACCCGCGTGCCCTACCCCTATACCCTCGTCTCCGCCATCCACCGAGCGGAGGGGAACGTGCCCCACGTGAGATCCACTAATACACAGACATGATTGGCTGAAATGAGGACAGCCATCGACTTTTTTGAGCCGCTTGAAGTTGAAGCGAGCTCACTCGACCAATCTGAGCAAACGAAGCGCAATACAAGATTCGAGCCGAGCCGAGCCCAATTTACGAGCCGAGCCAAACAAGCCGGCCAATGCATAAAGTACGCGTAACATAAGACGCGCACTTAAGATCATCGAATTCGAGAGGGGCTGCCGCTCTTGGGTCCCAATTAATGGCGCAGTAGCAAAAAGCGCAGGTGTACAAGAAGAGAAATGGCGAGTGCGGGCGCGAGTTCCTCCAAGCGCAGCAGTGCCAAGCGCAGTGGCGCACCGGCTGCTGCGAATGCAAGCGCCACGCCATCATCATCGGCAGCAGCCACTTCGGGCTCCGGCTCCAACGTGCGCGAGGCGTTCGTGCTCATGTCATCGCTGATCTACCCGCGCATCCCCGTGCGGTACCTCGACCTGTGCGCCAAAATCCTGCAGCGCCGCCACATGGACACCGTGTTCGAGGAGCGCGCCGTACAGTCACTGTGTGCGTTCCCGCCGTGTGGCAACAAGCTCGCAGAGTAGGTGGTTTATTGCGTTTATTGCATTTATGTGTGTGTGTGCGTTTGGAATGGGAAAAGGTGCTGATATTCGTTCTGGAATGTTCACTTTGACACAGCAAATCGGGCAAATACCGCATCTCGTTGGTGCGGAAGGAGATCTACGATGCGCAGCACGAGAACCAGTTCTGCTCGCAGCTCTGCCTAAAGGTACGCTCATACGCGATTGTAGCATATAAAACCATTAGCGTTCATTGATCAAAACACATGGCTTATGGCGCTATCATTCTCTATAGAAAGCGCGTGTGTTTTTCTCCAAATTAGTCGCGAAGCCGCCGCAGTTGGTGCCATCCATGCTGGAAGTCTTTGGCACCAGCCGACCGAACCCATTCGATTTTGATCAGCCACCAACTCAAGAAGGAGAAGCAGCCAACGATAAAGCAAAAAACCAAACTCACAGCATCTCCCCACCGCCCATTCCAAAGGCAAATACCGTGTGGTCCAAGACAGGTGATCTCGGCATCGTCGAGCGCAAGTCGACGCCAGTGGATGCGCTCAGTGTGCCGTCGGCTTTGACTGCACCGTCGCCAGTCGCATTGAAGGAAAACGAGACCCCAGACGCCCCAGACAAGGAGTTTCCCGACGCATCCCACGCTGTGCTCATTGAGGGCTTCGTGTTCCCGTCGCACAAGAACAAATTGGCCAAGAAAGTGGAGAAAATGCTGCAGAAGGATGATGCCAACACAAAGGACGAGATCGTGGTCAGCGACAGTGACGATGAAAGCGGCAGTGACATGGATTCGGACGCGTCGTCGGCGAGTTTTGCGCTCTCGGACTTTGAAGAAGACGAGATTATTTCTCTCGACGAGCTGTCGCTGTTCAGCAACCTGTGGCGTCTATTCTCGACGTGGATCACGCACGAAACCAACCTCCTTGTCGCGGGACTACCGATCCCTCCGAAAGAGGAAAACGAGAAAGTGAGGGATGACGCGGCGGCACGCGCAGTGCGGTACCGGATGCAGGAGCGCATTAACGCGTTTGCGCTCATGCTGAACCGACCAATGCCGCAGGTCGCACGGAACATCAAGCTGGCCGCAGACCGCTATGTGAACCAGAAGATCGCCGATATCACCGCGACGTTCTCGCTACGAGACGCCATCGATGCACGCAATTCCCACCAGGTGTGAATGATGTTCTTGCAGTCATGGAGTTGTTTGGTCATATGGTACAAGTTGAGTGCTGACAATCTTCTCTGTGCATTATACCCCTACTTTTTTTGTCATAGTGGACTTGTGTTGCTGCCATATTGCTGCTCGTGGCTCATGGAAAACGTCCAGAAGATGTACAAAGTGGACAATTGAGGTATGATCTCTTGTAGTACGACGTGAGCTTGGTCACAGTTTCGGACATTTTGCTTGACTTGGACTGAAACTTGTGTTGTTGATGTAGTCATGCGATGCAATTGACAAAGTTGGATGCGACAGAATTGCAGCAGCTGCTAGCTCTGTTCTACGAGCTCCGAAACGATGACGAGGCCGTTGTGGATACAGACGTGCAGCCGCTGGAAGAGATCACCACGGGCACGACTGCCACCGACATCTCTGTGAATGAGCAGGTACGGGACTAATTTGAGCAAACTTTACCTTTGCTGCTCAAGGTTGCAATTCGAAGACTAACTGTCATGTGTTTGCGATCCTTCTTGCAGCCCAAAAAGTGCCGGAAATGTCGTCGATCAGTCGACAAATGCATTTGCAAATTGCGTGCATCGGGCGGCAAGCAGAGCGATTTTTCCGTTGGCGAAGTGGAAGCCATGCTGCAGGAGGCACTGACGTTACGCGAAGAATACGAAGAGCTGCTCGATGCCTAAGAAAGCTTCTTGTCCAATGTTAGCGTTTTGGCACTCAGTCGTTTCTCTCTACGTGCAGACAGGTGATGAGACATACAATATGAGCAATGGGATGCTAGATGCCTACGAGAGTCTCTCTCTTTTTCGCGACGCTTTAATGCCGAACGCTTCACCTTCAATGTGTATCCATGTCTATCGCGTCACTGACCATCACTCGGAAGAGGTAACGTTCAAACCATCATTCTGCATGAACATTAACCGACCAATACCGGTATCCTTGACGGTACCTCCTATCATCACTCTCACGTACCTGTTTAATTGGTTGGCCATTGAGCAGATTAGCACACAAAGCAAGACGACGCAACTCCTTGCGCTTCTTTCCAAGGGCACACGGCAGCGAGCGCATTACTGCTATTCTACTATATCGTACGTGCAGCCATGAAGGGCGAGGACGACTTTACGCTCTCGAAGCGCGCGGAGAACCAGCTCAACCGCACGCTCCGCAACGAGGAGAGCGGCCGCATCAAGCACACGGGCCGCGATGACCGCGCGACGACGGAGCAGGTGCTGGACCCGCGCACGCGCATGATCCTGTACAAGATGCTAAACCAGGGTGTCGTGACGGAGATCAACGGGTGTCTGAGCACGGGCAAGGAGGCGAACGTGTACCACGCGCGGCTGCCCGATGGCCGCGAAGGCGCGATCAAGGTGTACAAGACGTCGATCCTCGTGTTCAAGGACCGCGAAAAGTACGTAAGCGGCGAGTTCCGCTTCCGCCACGGGTACTCGAAGGGCAACCCGCGCAAGATGGTCAAGCTCTGGGCCGAGAAGGAGATGCGCAACCTGCGTCGTCTGCGCGAGGCCGGGATTTACTGCCCGAACCCGATGATGCTGCGCTCACACGTGCTGCTCATGGACTTTATTGGACGCGACGGGTACGCTGCGCCAAAGCTGCGCGACGCGAACCTGAGCGAGACGAGATACCGCGAATGCTACATGTACTGCGTCAAGATGATGCGCACGATGTACCAAAAGTGCAAGCTCGTGCACGGCGACTTGAGCGAGTACAACATTCTGTACTACCAGCAGCAGTTGTACTTTATCGATGTGTCGCAGTCGGTCGAGTACGAGCACCCGAGCGCCGCGGATTTCCTGCGCAAGGACTGCAAGAACGTCACGGACTATTTCACCAAGTACGGCGGCCTGAACCCGATGAGCACACAGGAGCTGTTCGACTTCGTCACGGACCCCAACCTGCGCGACGAGGACGTCGATGACCACCTGGACGCGATCCAGGAGATGATCGCGAACCGCCCCGTGGGCATGTCGAACGAGCAGCAGGTCGACGAAGCCGTGTTCATGAGCACGTTCATCCCGCGCTCGCTCGGTGAGGTGCTGCACTCGGAGCGCGAGCAGATGGCGTACATCGAAGGCCGCATGGAGAAATCGCTGATCTCGGCGATCTCGCGGCTAGAGGTGGACACTTTGTCCCCAGGCGCGCGCTTGATGGACATTCTCGATGTCGAAGGCTTAGATGAAAACGCCGACGAGTCGAGTGACGAAGAAGACGACGATGACGAACAGAGCGACAACGAGGACAAGGGTGACGAGGACGCTCAAAGTGGTAGCGACGACGATGAGGACGACGACAGCGACGACGAATCGAGCGACGACGAAGACGAATCCTCTGGTCGCCGCGTGGTCACGGATGAACAGCGTGCTGCGTTCCGTCTCGAACGGCGTCTGGAGCGCGAGGAGGCGCGAGAGCAGGAGAAGCTGGTGAAAAAGGCCCTCAAACACGCGACGAAAGAGGAGAAGAAGGTGAAGCGACAGAACAAGATCCCCAAACACGTGAAGAAGCGTCACCGGACCGTCGCGAAGCAGAAGAAGAAGTAGATTTTCCGACTGTCCACGACGTCGATTTGAATGGCAAGTTAGACTTGATTTTTGAGTCTTTCGTTCGGGTTCTCTGTACGTATATACCAACATTGTACACGATGCTATGCAGTCGCCTCATCTCTTTGTGAATACACGACGCCATGCCTGCTGCAGCATTGAGCCCATACTCAAAGCCGCCGCTTCTTCACTGCCGCAGCTGCTGACGGTGGTGCTCCAAAGGCGTCGCCAAACTTCACGCTCTCGCGAGAGTGAACTCGGCTCTCGTGCGTCGGCTTATCCTTCATGTCCGGATGGAACGACGGGAACGTCGGCATCATCGACGATTCCTGCGGAAATGGCTTCTCTCGAAAGTACGGGTGCGCGATCGCGTCTTCGGCCTGGAGGCACATCCTCACAACAAATTGTAGGTTTTCAGGCTGTGCTCCATATTCCGATCCCTCTCTCTCTATCTCAGTTTTTTACTATGGGGTGCTTACCGAGATTCGAATCCGTGGATCGTACGTGAGCATTTGGTTTATCAGATCAATGCCCTGTCCACATCAAGCATAGACAAGTGCGTGAGTTTCAAAGCAAGGTTGTGATTTATTCACCTGGATCCATACTTTATCCGACAAGTCTGGAAGCACTTTTCGAATGTTGTTGTAGCTGTACTGGGACGCGTCAAAATGGAACGCGTCAGCATTCGGGAGCGACGACATACCCGACCAAATGTGATCGTTCGCGCGGCCAAGCAGCTGCAATCAACGCACAAAGTAGAACACGACGATAAGCGCAATCACTAGTGGACAGTGTCTAAATGGTTGGCTGACAACAAGCATACCTTGAAGATCCGTTCGACTTGGTCCAGCTCCGTTTTCCCAGGCATCAACGGCTCCTGGAGCAGCAGTTCGCCGAAGATGCACCCACACGCCCACATGTCCACTGCGGTGGTGTACGTATCGCAGCCAAACAGGATCTCCGGCGCGCGGTACCACAGCGTGACCACCTTGGGCGTCAACATGGCCTCGGCGGAGTCCTCAGCGAGTCTGCTGGTCTCTCGCGCGAGTCCAAAATCCGCGAGTTTCACGGCGCCATACCGGTCGTAGAGGATGTTGGAGAGCTTAATGTCGCGGTGCAGGAGGCTTTGCTTGTGCAGATAGTGGATTGCGTGAAGAATCGACAGCAGAATGCGCTTAATCTGCACTTCCCAATAGCAGTATACAGAGTCAACTAATCGTAGGAAAGCTAGGAACACTGAGCCACTATATGCATGCGTACCTCCGACTCCTTGAATGGATTGCGCATGCCCAAGTGGTGTCGTATCAGCAGCGACAGATCGTGCTCACAATACTCAAACACCAGAAACACACTATACGTCATAAAGCAGCATTACTATCAATATAAACGCGCATTGATGCTCACATATGCTCTTAGAGCCGCTGAGAGTAAACGAGAGCGTACCTGGAGCGTTTGCGGCCAACGGCGACGTCCAAGAGCTGCACACAGTTGGGGTGCCGCAGCCGCTTGAGCAACTTGATCTCGCGCAGCGCAGTGATCGGGAACTAGCGCGTACACACACACGCATATGAGCCCAACGAGTGCGCAATGGACGCGCAATGATTGGCTGAGTGACTCACTGTGCATACGTACCCCTTCGCTGGCCTCGTTGTGCAGGATGACGCGCTTGAGCGCGACGATGCGCTTGGACTGGCGGTCGCGCGCGCGATACACGGTGCCGTACGTGCCCTCACCGATGCGGTTGAGCTTCTCGAACTCGTCCACGTCGCGGCACGTGCCCAGCGGCTCAAAGTGGCGCTCCGCGTCGCGCGCCGTCCACGAGATCGGCGCCTTCGTCATTATGGAGGTATGTCAATCAACAGAGCAAATAATGCGCGAGGTTGCATGAATGAATGTGGAAATGTTGCACGAAGGTAACGGGAAAGTACAACCACGTTGATTAGGGTCAGAAGCTCTTGAGCAACTTTGGTGCATTCATCTCACGGACGCAAAATGGAGTGCTCTTATTAACTGGTGGCTGCTGTTTATGTATGTGTATTGGCGTTAATTATATGGATGGCTGCTGCATCCGCAAAAGCTCTATTCTACTCATTCGTCGTCTTCGTCGTCGTTCATCTCCTCTTCTTCTTCCTCTTCGTCGCCGTCCATCTCTTCGTCCTCGTCGTCTTCGTCCTCCGAGGTGAGACCGTCCTGCTCTGGCAACTGACCCATGACGAGATCGTACTCGGCGGTGTCGCCCGCGGCGTGGGCCACGGTCGCGGCCTTGAACACAAGCGCGCGCTTGAAGTCCGTCGGGTTGGATGTGTACAACAAAGTCTCCAGATTTTCCAACTGCAGGAATGACACAAATGGAAGATAAGAGTAAGTACAGGTTGATCATACAAGACACGATGTCGAGCTAAGCACACATACCTTAGAGAGGTCGAGCTTCTGGAACCATTCTGGCGCCTCAAAACGGGATTTGGACTTGGCTGGAGGCAAACACGACGCCGAGAAGCTGCCGTTGCCGAGGCCCGTCAAGAAAGTACGCGCAGTCAGCAAGATATCTGGATCGCCGCCCTTGCGCAAAATGTTGCGCTTGACGGCAAGGCGCGCAATAAACTCCTCGTGGTTGCGGAACCCTGGGAGCTGCAGACTCTGCATAAAGTTGGCAGCGTCTCCACGTTCGATCAACGACTTCACCGCTGGCACCGGGTCTTCGGTGAAAATATTGGCGATGCTGTGACGCAGGATCACAGCAGACTCTTCACTGTATGCCGCATCGAGCGCAGGGCAATCGATCAACGTGATCTTGTCGTTATACTGGATCTCAAGCGCACGCTTCGTGGACGTCGGGTTCGCCGACACTTGCGCGACCAAACGCTTCTTCAACGAGTTCACCAACGTACTCTTGCCGACGTTTGGGTATCCGAGGATGGCCACGTGGAACGGGCCTTCAGCGTTTTTGCTAGCTTCGTCCAAGAACAATCGAAGAGTCTGTACGTTACCGTTGTCACGAAGGTCTTGAAGTCCTTGCGTGCGTTCGTACAACGCTTGCTGGCCCTTCACAATCTTATTTTTCTTCTTCACGTCGGCGACCGGGTTGTTCAACGAGCGAACAGGGATCGTGGGGTGGAAACGACGCAAGTAGGTCACCCACTTCTGCGCCACGTCCGGAGCGACCAGATCGATCTTGTTGAGCACGAGCACGACCTTCTTGTTGCCCTTGACGATGAGACCGTCTTCGAGTGACAGCGAGCGCGAGCCCTGTGGGTCGCGCGCATCGAGCACGATCAGCACCAAATCCGACTTCTGCACGCTCTCCTTCAAGTCCTTCTTGGCTTGCATCTCGACCGAGAGTGGCGTCAACGCTGGCATCGCCTTGCGCGCCTGCGCAGCGAGCTTCTTGCGCTCGCGCTTCTCGAGCTTGGCCTGTTCTCTCGCCTGGCGCTGGGACTCGAGCTCCGCGAGACGCGCCTGCTCGACCTGCTGCAGCAGCTCCTCCTTGAATGGCCAGTTGTTGGGGATACCCGGGTCCTTCTTCTTCTTGTGCACATTCAGGCGTTCCTTCTTGCGCTCCGAGCGCTTGTGCTCGCGCACCTTGCGCGCGATCTTGTGCTTCTTGTGCAGCGACAGTCGTTTCGACTGGTACTTCTTCTTGACCATCGTGCCCGGCGCTGTGCGTGTGTCTACCGACTGCTCTCGAGCTGCTTAGAGGCGCGTTCGGCTGGTGCGCTCTGATGCAATTCGCTCGATGGTGACCAAAGGCCACACTCTCACTATAGCCGCGCTCTTCAGCCGCCAATCATTCCGTTCTTTCGCGCTTATTGGTCAAAAATCAGTTAACTTTATCGAGGATACACCAATCATGTACTGTTATTTGTGGACGAAAGAGAGTAGGTGTAGAGGATCCACTTGGCAAAGTAGCCTTTCATGGTGGAGCTGCTCCCCTCCAATACCGCACACACACACACCAAGCGCATTGTTACCAGAAGCATCGCGACGCGAACATGAGACTCTTGACACACAACATGCTCGTCTGCAACGTCAAGGTGCGCTATCCATACGTCTCCATGCTGTTGCTCTCGATGTAGGCTAACTGGTGGTGCTCGACTCGCTGTATTTGGCTCTGTGTGGATGGAATTAGGCGTGCGCCGACACCGCTGGACGCGAGGCTGGCCTGCGTCCACTCAACTTCCCACTTCGCGTACGTTGGCAACGCAATGCTGCTTCTGATGACGCGCTGTTAGAGATTGCGTGTGTGTGTGTGTGTGTATGCGCTATGGAGCTAACGTACCCCACCTACTCGTTGCATTTGCTGCGACAGATTGTGCCGGAGATGGATGGCGTGGTGATCGCCAAGACGGTGTTCAGTAAGAAGTTTATGTTGCACATCATGAAGTCGATCGACTACGCCGCGCTCGTGGAAACAACAAAAGAAGTGCGTCTTGACATCTACGGCAGCAGTATATCAGGACAATGCAACGTGATGCTAATGGGAAATGTTCGTGTGTGTGTGTGTAGCTGAACCACCCAGAGGTGCCGATCCTCCCCGAGCAGATCCCAGAAGACCTGAGCGAGCAGGACGAGCTGCTCCAGCTGATCCACCAAGTGATCTTCGATGTAAGTGTTGTCTTTATGCATGCATTACATGCTTAGCTGTGACCACATACTCATTCTATGTGTGCTTGCTTCTCCATCTCTGTCATCCTCTAGACCAACATTGTCGAAGGCGAGCTCGTGTGCAACAACTGCGCGCGCAGTTATCCGATCACGCACGCCGTCCCAAACATGCTTCTCGAAGACGACGAGATGTAAGCGTGACGGTAACAATAGGAGATTTGAGAGCGATCAATATATGTAACTAAAGTTAAAGCAAACCGTTCTGCTGGGACCTGAGATTTATCCTTTGCTTCTACTGTGCAACAAGGTTTCTTATTCACTGACGATGGTCTGATATCTTGAGAACGACCATCTGACTGGATTCAAAAGGTGCACAGAACGTAAGATTGTGGCCCTAAAGTGTTCTCAGGTTTGCAAGAACGCTGAGACTCGATCCGATAGTTTGAGATCGTGTACCGGACTGGATTTGTAGAGACCCACAGTATCAGATTACGGGTCTAGCTGAGTACATTGCGCGTTTTCATTTTCACTGCTCTCTGGATCGCTTGTGGGCCACTCGAAGACCAAGAAAAACTTCAAAGAGTGGAAAGTCCGATGCCGCACGTCAGGGACACAAGTCGCACGAGGAATGACTGACGTTATTTCCTATCCAATAGACTATTTGCAGTGATAGACCTCTCAATCAGACTGTTCTTATTGCTTTAATGTATGACAAAGAGAGCTACCATACAGCATACTCGAATCTATTTCACAAAAACGAGTCAGAACCCAGATCGACCAGATGGGTGCCCTTGCCATCACCAGTGGATCTTTTCATGCCTTTTGCCGCAGCAAAGCTGCTACTTGGCATTGAAACCCAATCCAGTCGCAAAGCTCCAGCCTTTTGGTCGGTGCTCCGTAGCTCTCTGTGTATCTGAAATGATAGTGATGACGATGGAAGTGCCTCCGTCGCTATCCACAAAGTCTCACGGGGCATGATGTCCTCTCGTTCGTCCGCCAAGAGCTACGCTCCACGCTGACCCATCAACCTGGAGTTCCTGTTCACCCAGAGCTCACTACATTAACCAATTTAGCTCTTTCAGCGCATCCGCCAAACTTCCCTCGCCATCTTCATCGCGATCATCAGCATCCATCCGCACTACAACGTCAGCATGAAGTCCACTGTTGCAATCTTTCTCGCGTCCGTCGTTGCAGCCGTCTCGTGCCTCACCAGAGAGGTCTCGGCGCGCGGCGTCTGCTACGATCCAGCGCATAATACGGACGTCACGACGGACGCGATTAGCGACGACTTTGCCGTAATCAAGGGCAATGGCTTCACAGGCATCCGCACGTTCTACACCGCGTTCGGCGACACTGACCTCGGCACGCTCGCGATCGAGCAGGGTCTCAATGCGACGCTTGGCATCCCGTTCTCGAACGATAACCCCACGGCTGCACAGAGTCACGTCAATGCGGCGATCGCCACGGCCATCAAGTACGCAAACGAGACCGCCCGCGTGCTTCAGATCTTTGTCGGCAACGAAAACCTCGCGAGCGTCGATCAGGTGCCTGCCGAGATGCTCACGTATATCCAGCATATCAAGGCCCAGGTGCCTGAGAATGTCGAGGTCGGCACCGTGCAACGCAACACGGAGCTGCTCGACTCGAGCCGTATGACCAATATCGTTGGACTCGTGGATCTGTTGAGCGCATGTGACGTCGTGGGCGTCAACATCCACCCAGTGTTCTCGCCCAACACGGCCGCCGACAAAGCCATCAACGTGCTCACAACGCAGTGGGATACTCTGCAAAGTGAGACCACCAACACGACGTTCCCGGGTCTCTCGGACAAGCTCGCGATCACCGAGACCGGGTGGCCCTCGGGCGGCTCCTCTAATGGCAACACGGGCACGGTCGTCGGCGCGCAGACCTTCTTCAAGGACTACATGAGCTGGAGCGCGTCCGCGCTCGACGATTCACGCAACTTTTATTTCCAGATGTTCGACCAGCCGCAGCGCACCGACGGTGTGTTTGAGCCGTACTTTGGCCTGATCAACGAGAGCGGCGCTGCGAAGTTTTCTCTCGAGGCGGCCGTCGCGTCCTCTTCGTCTTCGTCGGCGCCTCAAGCTGCCTATTGAGGCCTTCGAGTCTTCGCAGCTTTGCCGTCCACCATCGTCCTAAGAGCAGCAGCTTGCTGCTTTGGCTGAGATGGTCTTGTCATGCGTAGCGTTCGTGTCCACTTTTCTTTTTCCTTCAATCATATAGTCTCAAATACAAGATGCATGACGATGTCGATTCACCAAGGCATTAACTCCTTGATCTTGGACTCGTGGCGCTCTGACTTGTGTATGATCTTGTGGCTGTTTGCGCACAGAAGACGATATCTCTTTCTAACCCTTTGTGCGGCCAGGAGGATCTCGCTCGCTGCAGGCAGCAATAGAAAATGTGGAAAAACCTTCCAAGGGACCTCAGGTCTCTGAAAAGCCGCTGTCATCGCATTGGTGCTCAGATCTTCTCTGCTTTTCAAATCTTTGAAAGCTATCGCACGCAGTATACAGTGCGCTCATCAGCACTCTCGCGACGGCGATGATCTGCGCAGCCAACACCATCAAGGTCGTGGCGTTTGCCTTGTCCTCCGTTGCGCCTTTGGCCACTGTGCTGCTACTCGGTGGTTATGGAAACCCATTGGCAGCAGCGCAAGCCATCGCCTCTTCCTCCTCGACAATGACGCCCGTGCGTGTCGTCGTCCCTGATCTCGCGGGCATGCTCTATTCGATGCAAGGACAATTCCAATCGGTGGCATTCGGGACGTCGGCTTCCGCGAATCTGTTTATGCCGATCCAGGATGTCAGCCCAGAGGATGCCGGCTTCACAGGCGCCTCCAACCCCAGCACGTCATGCGATGCGACTCTGTTTTGCGTCGATCTGGTGTTCACGTCCGTGTTTGAGGCCGATCCGTTCGTGTTGACACGCTACGACGCCAAGTACCCCGTGAGCGCGTCGATCTCCGATGGCGTCGACGTCGCGCTCATCCAGCCCGTCATCATTGGAGGAAGCGCGAATGCGACCAATAGTACGAATCAAAACCGCAGCGACGCATCACCAGCAACGTGGTGGCGCTTTTCCACGGCGTATTCATCGTCTTTGATCGATCTGTTACTGCGATTCAAGCAGCAGAGCCAATTGCGATCCACGAAAGACCAGTTGTTGCTCCATCTAGTCGCGCGGCTCGAAAACGAAGCCATGACGCTACATTCCACGATCGAGGCGTTCAGCCTGTACGGGAATGAAATTGTAGCCCATGAGACCAAGCGCATGGAGTCCAATCGCGCGCAAATCACGGTCGCGATCAAGCGGAACGCCACGCAGCGCGATGTGACCGTTGAGGACGCGCATCCGTTGGTTCCACTGGTGACCGCGTCGACAGAAGAGTACGACGGCAAATGGATGTACCAGCAGCCGCAATGCCTCGCGTGCGCGTCTGCACTCTACGATTGCTCGATCACCGATTTGCGCACAGGCGAATGCGACTTTGAGTCATCTCGAGCACCACTTGTCGCGTGTGTGCGAGACACTATGGGGATAGATCGCGCGTGGTTCACAACCCAACTGGACCAAAACGATCTTGGCTTTGAGATTCCAGTGCATGGTTTGCTGTCAAACTGCGTTGATGTGCTGCTCACCAGCGAGAACAATGGCAGTGCCCAGCCGATGCAGAGCCTCACAGACCACGCATGGTGGAATGGCACGATGGCACTGAGCTGCTTAGCGAGCCGCCAGTGTCCCGTGGGTCCGTTCCGTCGCGCCCCAGACAGCAGCAACACTGAGGAAACCCTTTTGCTCACCAATACCTCGGCGTACGTGCACACGTTCAATATCAGCGACAAAACCTTCTCTGGATACGTGGAGATCCGATTTGAATCGATCACAAGCGTCGTTGGCCACACGATCACGACGGAGATCCTCACAGAGGCATCCACAAGTGACGATTTCGTCGCTGCCGTTACTGATGCACTCGGTAGGCACGACGAGCTGTCGATCTCATGCCAGAAGACGTTCTTGGTCGCTGAGAATGCCTGGACAGTTGTCCTAACGTACGAGAACCTGGTACTTCCACGCGTTGTGTCGGAATTCAAGCTGCTGGCCTCGGTGACTGCGTTTGACGAGCGCCACGTGACGACAAACTTTGCGATGCTGCGAGTCGCGGTAATCGAAGAAAACCAGTTGGTGCCCGTCAACACCTGCGCCGCATGCGCAACAAAGCTCGATGCGTGCCAGCAAAACGAGTTGTGCCGCGAGACCATCTTGCCATGTCTGATCACACATTTGACGCATCTCGCACAGAATAGCAGCAGCATTGGAGCGTATGATCCACAATTTGGCACCGTGCGAGTCGATTTCCTGGCTGCAGTGCGCACATGTACAGACAACACGAGTATGGCGACGTGGAATCCGGTACGTAACGCGTTTCTCTGCTTGGCTCGCTACCAGTGCGCTGTCAGCGCAACAAATGCCGCGAAAGCGACGATCGTGAAGATCCACAATGGCACCCAAGTGTTCACCGTCTCGTGTAAAGGCGAGGAGGATGCGGGTGACGACGAAATCGTCGCATTGACATTCATGCGCTCGGCTCGAGGTTTGCTGCAGAATTTCAACTTTAATACTTCTGTCGTGAACTTGCCGCTCTATCTTCGTTCGTTTGTGCTTGAAAATGGAGGCGATGTCACCGTCCGCAGCAGCGCATTCGATGCCTTCGACTTGTCGTTGAGAACACTCACGCTCGAGTATGTCAGTCTGCTCGGTAACATGCCATCGATTCGCGAGGATGCGAGCTTTCGATCCTGGATCGGCAACACGAGCGTCCAGGCGTACTTCGAGTTCACTTCAGATATCGACGAAGATGATGCTGGCGTTGAAGACCGCGGTACTCGCCTCGATATCGACTTTTTATTGGCACTGCTTCGTGAAAAAGCGCTGCCGTTGGCTCCAATTGGGCCGCCCTCCAACCATACGTGGATGCTTGCGCCTGAGTGCCTGCAGTGCAGTGCAGCACTGTTTGCATGCTCCCCAGAAGATGTCGCGAACCGAACGTGCTCCTACAACGGGATGGCCAGTGCCTTTGGCCGCTGTCTCCGTGACCAGGTTCCGGCGAGCGTGTTTCAGTCATTGCTCAGTAACAATGCCAGCAACAGTTCGCTTCAGCCTCGAAACATCGCAACGGATATCGGATATTGTTTCTGGAAAGCGACGACGACATCAGGGGATCCTATCGCGCTCGTAGCGACTCGGAAGATGAACTCTGACCTCGGCTGCTTTTCAGCTACTAAGTGTCCGTTTGGTCCGTTGGATGCCATCGCACCACATAGTCGGGAAGTTGTTCTTTTGGATGCGTCGTCCTATGTGCACTTGCTTCGGATCCATTCCAAGACGTTCCAGGTCTTCCTCGAGTATCGATTCGGCGATGTTGTCATCGGACAAGTCGCGTTCGAGGACTCCATCTCGTCCTTAGCGTTGGTTAGCAATATCAACAGCGCACTTGTATCGTCGGGAGTGGTTGCACGTATCCGCAATTTTGAAAGTGAAGCTGCAGGCACCGAGTGGACGATCGAACTGCACTACAACCATGTCATCGTTCCCAGTTTCTCTGTCCGCATTGGCCCGGCAACAGTGCCATCTTTCAAGTCCGGTATCGAGCAATTCTTCATGAAGGCATCGCCGCGACTGGTTGTCGCGCCTCTGGACCAGCTCAAGCTTTTCCACACGTCGTCAGCAAACACAACGACAAACGCCACATGCTCGGCGTGTCCGTCGTCCAAATATCTCGACGAGTGCCGAAAGTCGCACTTTTGCCAGCATACGATGCTCCCCTGCATAGTCGACAAGTTGGCGACGGCCTCCGTTGCTGCGACAGACAATGCTCTGGACATGACCTCACTGCTTCGAGCATGTGCGTCGTCGTCGAGTGTAAACGGCAGTACCTTCTCCAACTGGTGGAGCCCTCTCTCGAATCTCTTCACATGCTACGCGAAAGCGCAGTGCCCCATTGATGGAACATCAGCGCTTTTATCACCGGACGAGGCGGGCTTTGTCGAGACAACGCCGACTTTCTTAAAGTTTACCCCCGGCGAAGAAGAAGTGTATATCCCCGTGGATGAGGTTAGCCGCAATTTTTCGCTTTCGTTCATTCCTGGAGGCCCAGGCTCAAGTTTTTCGAACCGCGTACCGTTTGCATTCCAAGGAACTGGACCCGATCTAGAACGAGTGCTCAGGCACATGACCCAAGGCACGGGCAATGTGACTGTCACTGTCGCTGAATTTAGCGATAGTGAGAATCTGACGCGCGTGAGAATATCCTATGGGAACCAGTACATTGGGTTGATTCCTGTACTCGTGCTTCCTCAAGGAAGCTCATCCTCCCTGCGTCACGAACCACGTTTGCTGTTCACTGCGTCGACGACAGACTCAGAGCTGTCATCGATGCCAAACTGGGGCAGCTTTCTGAACATTCTTCGGAACGCGAGTGCACAACCTTCGTCGACACCTACGTGTTCCGAATGCGAGACGCAGTTCTTGACCATGTGCAGAAACACCGCTGGTTGTGGTGGCGAGTTCCTGCAATGCGTCGTCGATCACATCGAAAGCGATGCCGTCCTGTTGGACAATGCGGACAAGGATTTTATGGGAGCTCTTGAATTCTGCACCAGCTCCGTATGGGCGAGCGCGCCGACGCTGGTGTACTCGTTCTTATCTTGCTATGAACAAGTGCAATGTGTCGTCAGCGATAGCGAGGCAGTGGAGGACGCAGGAGGGAGCTCGCCCACGTTCTTTCGTCTTCAGCCTGGAGTCACCTCATTCTCACTCCGATGGCCAGCGACTGCCGAGTTTTCCGCAAAAGTCATTTGGTCACAGGACGGCACTATCTGGGAATCCTTCTATGGGACGCTGGAGAACCTCCGCGTTCGCTTGGAGACTTCGACATTGCCGTTGCGGATTCAAACGCGCCAACTTGCAAACGCACCAGAGGAGCTACTGCATGTCGATATTGTCTACGACGGATATTACGGCGCATTCCCGTTCGTCAACGTGACACCTGGTAACTCGGTTGGGTTTGTGACACATGCTAAACCACAACTCATCTTATTTGCTTCGGATAGCAATATCCCATCGGCTACGCATCTCGTGAGCGCGCTGTCCACGTACATACTTCGCCCAGAGTGCAGCGAAGTATGCAGCGAACTCCTCGCAGCGTGCACGAAGGGCGACTCGCGAGCCTCACTTGGGTGCCGCGAAGTCGTTCTCCCGTGCTTCACGGAGCTCCTCAATACAAGCAACGCTTCCGACCTCTCAGCCGGACTACGCGCGTGTATACATGACAGCATCCTCGCAAGCTTGGAGCTCTTGGAACCGTTCTTGACTTGCTACGTCGCGTCCAAGTGTCCACTAAACACCCAAGATGGCACCACCGTGCCAACGTACCTCAGCGTCCAGCCTGGCGTGGAAACCTTGTTTATATCCAACACATCGGTGACATTGATGATCGATTCCCATCGGCTTTGACCCGAAGCCGCCAACTATTTTCAGGACTTGGATTTCGGGGAAGATGAGGGTGCAAGTTACGTGCAAACCGTGTTGCAGCGAACAGTGTTGGCTTCGCTCGCCACCGTTCACGCCCAAACCAGCTTCGAGAGTGACGACTTGATCCACGTCCTGGTCACCTACCACGACTACTTGGGCGAGCTGCCAGTCATTGCAGGCGAGTACGTGGAATCGGTGCTGACCCGGTCGCCACAGATCGCCATGGGCCACAAAGTGGCGACAGTGAACCAGTCCGTACGTGCTGATCTTCTGCAGTCTCGAATCAAACCACGCGATCCCCCGAGTCCAAGCGCAGCTTGCATCTCCCAATGCGCTGTGCTGCATCTCGCATCGTGTCCTGAATGTGAAACCACAGTTCTCCCGTGTCTGATCCCCAAATTCATGGTACCTTTTGCTGATCACAGCTCACAAACGACAGAAATCGCACGAACGAGTGACGCGACAGGAGTGGACTTCACAGACGCGCTGGTCACGTGCACCTCGGAATCGCTGGTGCAGGATTGGGCAGCACTTGGCGCCTTTTTCCAATGTCTGATGGACGCCAAGTGTCAAATCAGCTCAACGACCGAGCATCGCGACCATCACAACGCCACATACATCGTTGCTCGTAGTGGTTATCAGGTGCTTCTCGTTCCCGACGACCAGCTTCCGCAGAGCATCTCCGTAGTTGCACCGACCAGTTTGTACGACGTGGACGGCAGCTCCAGCTTCAGCAGCTCGAGTCATTCGTCGCACACGCATACAATTGAGCTGAACGCCGACGACGAGTACGCAGAGTTTGTTCAGTTTCTCAACGACTTGTTCCAAGCCTCAGGCACGGGAGCGGAACTCATCTCTGTTTCCGAAAACACTGCGCTCGAGGACCCCGGGATACGCAACCTCACAGTCACGTACGACTCGTACTATGGTCCACTACCACAGATCGCCGGAACTGACATCACGACGCTGGACACCGAACGCGCAAGACTGTTGTTCCAGTCACTCGGTGGAGTCCCGAACTGGGACCAGATTCTCGTGCAACTCAACGCATACATTACGGGTGCTACAACCCCCGCGCCTGCTTCTTCGACACCCGAACCAGGAACAACCCCAGCTCCCGCAACCCTGGCTCCGGTAACAACTTCAGCCCCAGAAACAACTCCAGCTCCGACAACAACACCAGCTCCCGCTCCTTGATGGGCGAGTCGCCTTCGAACGTCGACGCCGATAAGACTCTAAAATGAAATCACCTACTGTATTGTAACTTAGAGAATTGGATATTGTAATTCGACAACATAGCAAACATCACCTTATCACAAAAAACAAACCCCAGTTCCCTTGTGAGCAGTCACAAAAGTTCTGGCAGACGACTGTGCTCAATGCGGAGCTGCTCTTGTTAGCTGTGATCCGTCGTCGTTCGCATCTGGTAAATGCAGCTACTAATTCCCCCACAAGCGCGTTTGCCACCTGGAGCACGCTGGAATGCTTTGAGACCAACGTGTGTCCACTTGGACCACTGTACGAAGCGACCACACCGGATACGATGGTTAAACTCCAAGACCACCAGCTTCATTACGTCTACGATCCCATTTGCATCCTTTTCCGCAGTCTTCACCATGAAGTATGGCTTTCAAGACATAACATCTGCATCTTCATCAAGACCACCGCAGAAGGCAATCTCCACGCGCTGTTGGGGCGATTCTACCCTCAAAAGCTGGGGCTACCACATCCATGCTGTTGAGCGATAGCTCGGGTTACAAAGTGGTCGCACAGATCTCGTTCATGCACTTGTTCGTGATCCCGCTAATGTGAAGTGGCCATCCGAGCTTGTAGTGGACTTCAATATCATCACGGATCCACCTTGATGAGCCTCGTCATGAGTGAAGATAAGCAATCTCATCCAAGCATACCTGTCTTCGTGAAACATTGTTACTATTCGATAATGCACAAACTCAGTAAATCCATTTGCGGGCCACTTACTTTCGTGTTCTTGACATTCGTGTTATTGCTGCGCCTGGTGCTTGGCCAGCGTATCTAATTGTTTTCTGTAAAACGCCTTGAGCTCACTAACCTCGGATTGCAATTCTTCGACCTGCTCTTCTTTCTCACCAAAGAGCTCTAACAGCACGTGCTGGCGCTGCTTGAGATCCAGCAGCTCCTCCTGCGTCTGCTGGAAGCGCGCCTCGTTCGTCTCCAGGAGTGCATTGCGTGTACTCAAGCGCACGATTTCCTCGGTCAGCTGCGCCTGCTTGGCTTCGAGGGTGCCCATTTGTTGCTTCACTAACCGATTCTCGCCCTCGCGGAGGCGCAGTTTCTGCTGCAACTGGCTGAAGCCGAGCACCGATGCGCTTCCGAGAAGGGAATCGTCGTCTGCTGCCGCGAGTGTTTGCTTGAGAATAGACGCCTGCGTTTCGTTGTAATTGTTATGACCAGTGCTGCTGCTGTCGTCGAAACTCGATCGATGGCTTGAACTTGAGCCCATGGGGGAGAAAGTGCGACCACCACTTCCAAGACCGTTCGACGCACTTCCAGTCTTTGATACAAGCGTCTTGAGGCGACGCACTTCGTTCTGGTTCCATTCCAAGTCGTGCCGCAGCTGCTCTTCACGCGCTTTGGCTTCTTCCAACTCGGTGTCCCGAGCCGTGGATGGTGTATGAAGATCCACCTTTTTGTTGCGCTCGTTGTTGAGACGAAGAAGCAACTGCTCTTTCGCGTGCACTTCAGCGTTGTATTTCACCTTCCACTCGTCAATTTCAACTTGCATAGCGTCGAGTTGAGCACGCAACTCGTGCTCCCGTGTGATTGCGCTCTCACATTTCTCTTTCTCTCGAGTCAGCTCGGATTCACGGCGCTTCAACTCTTTTTCCGCAGCCTCGATACGCGTCTGCAGTGTATGAATCTCTTCTTCCTTTTGCAGTTGTACCGCTTCAGCGTCACGACGGAGATCGATGCCCTGTTGAATGCGCAACTGCAGCGCTGCTTCGGTTGCCTTCCATGTCTCTTGCCGTGCTCGTTGATCTTCTTGAAGCGCATGAATCTGCCGTAGTAGTGGCTGAGTCGCTTCGGAAACACTTTGCCCCATCATATCTACTCGACTCACTGCGCCTTGCCACTTTTTCTTCAGATTCGCGATCTCGGAACGTGCCATTTCCTCACGTCGGATCGATTCTTCTTCCAGATCACGAAGGCTTTGATGCAGAAAGTGGATAGTTTGCTCGAGCTCTGCTTTCTCCGAGGACAGTGCTTCGTTAGAGTGGCTCGCGTGCTTCAGTGCGTCCAGTTTTTGCTGCATGTCACCATTGCTTTGCGAAAGTTCTTCGACTTCGGAATTGAGCTGCTCCATTTGCTTCTCGTACGCTGCGACAGTATTCTCGGACTTGGTCAACTGGGTTGTGGCGGTATCCACCGTAGTCTGTAGTTGACGAAGCTGTTGCGCATACTTTTTATTCTCCTCTTCTATGCTCTTGAGCTTTGCCGATTGGTCCTGGAATTGTACTGTGATCGTTTCGTACTGTGACTCGATTTTCAGTCGCATTTCCTCTTCTTCGTTCTTCTCTTTGCGCAATTGGCGAACGCGCTGCTCAAACTGAGCTTGCTTGATGGAAAGCGCCTGGCCTTCCTCGAGTAGCGCCTTCAGCTTCTCATCCTTTTCGCTCAATGCGTGCTGCATCGCCTGAAAGTCGCTATCACGCTGACCTGCAGCCATCCTGTTGAGCTTGGTCACTTCATGGCGCATGAGCTCCAGTTGTTCCGTGAGATAACGCGCTCGCTCGACTGCAGTGACTTCACGTTGACAAGTCTTGTCGAGCTCATCGTGCAGCTCCTGGATCGACGACGACGTGGCCATCAGTTGGTCTTCGCGCGCTTTCAGCTGCTGATGCAAGAATCGGATTTCTTTCTCTTTTGCGGCAAGTGTGGCATCATGGCTCCTCTCATCACCAGCCATCTCAGGCGTTGAGTCTTGGGCGTCCACATGTCCTTGCTCTAGCGAAATGTCGGAATCTTCAGCCGGTTGATCCTTAGATGTCTCTTTAATGGTAACGGCCGAAGGCGCCACATCATCTTCGCTCTCAGCGTCATCATCGTCCGTTGCGACCACAGCTGCCGGTACATTTAGCTCGTCGTCATTAGTTGTTGTATCACTATCATCATTATCGACGGTGGCTCCTTCTTTTTCTTCGTCTTCGTCGTCCTCTGCCTTCTCCAATTTTGCTGCTTCCTCTGACCCCTCACCATCATTCCACGTCGCCATCGAATCGCCTTCATTTGTTGCTGGCGTGGTAGGATTATCACCACTCTCCTGCTCTCCATTCTCCACCGCGCCATCCTTCGGTTTTGCACTTGCTTCGCCATGAACTAAGAACGACGAAAGCTCGGACTCAGCCGCCACTGCCACCTTTTCCTCCTCTTTCTCTGTTGTTGACTCTTCTGACAGTAACTTGTTCGAATCGCTAGCATTGTTTTCCACATCCAGTGGTGCATGCACTGTCAGGAAATCCAGAGGCGGACCAGCATTCGGACGGCGCTTCCCGCCTGCGGAATACGGCGGTTGCTGCACCATGAGCTTCGACATCGGCACGTCCCCAGCAGCTCCATTCGCAGCCGCCGACGACGCCAAATCTCCCCACTGCGTCGGCTTGATCACGTTGATGTCATCCACCGTCTTGAGAATCGGCGCCGCATCGGCCGACTGCGGCGGCAACTTTACGTCCGGTGACGCGTCCCCAAACAGATCCGGGCCCGATGATGACGATGCAGTGCTGAATGACGCACCATAGCCGCTAGAGAAAGAAGGAGGAGCCGCCTTGGCACCCTGCACGGCCTGGTCGAACTGCTTCTCGACGTCCTCCTTGAGCTTGGAGACCTGCTCGAGACCCTGCGACACGATCGACGTCACGTTCAAACGCGCGCTCCAGCCGCTCCACGACATCGCGGCTTCGCGTTACAGACAGACAGACAGACAGACAGGGGTGCGTCCTATAGAGTGACTATGTATGTATGTATGTATATGCGCGTATATCCACAGAGAGAGAAGAGAGCGATCACGAGTGCGTGCGCTGCTTCGTTTGCTTCCCCCCAGAGCTCCACGTCAATTGCGGAATTGAACCATGAGGAGCCCGAAGGTCGAGGTGTACAGGGATAGAGCGAATAGAGGAGCGCATGGCTCACATAGTATACGTGACAGAGTATACTATGCATGTAGCGTATACAGTACTATACTATACTGAAAACCTTTGGGAAAGGGATCATTTGCAGGTGGACACTCTGACAAAGCAGGTGGACATGTCCATTACTGCATGTGCCAGAAAATGGACTCCAGCACTCATGTCTAGGCTCCACTTGCTGGACGGAATTTCATCGAGCCAAGGGAAAAAATGGACTGAGAGAACAAGAGAGCTAGCTCAATAATGATAAAATGCACAATTCTTATTCACTTTCGAGAATCACATGCAACGCTGCATATGCAAAGAGACAAGCCAGCAAGCTGGTGTCTCCCATGTCACTCACTACAAACAAACGCGCCAATCGCACAATCAGCTCGCGTGCGCAGGGTTCTGCTGTTGCATCTCCTTTGCGTCGCTCGCCTCGTCCTTCTCCTTGAGCGCGCGCTGCTCGTGCTGCGTCTGCGCCTCGCCGAATGGTGTCGCCTTCCACGCCTGCTCGAACTCGTCCGTTGTACCGTTCACGCAGATCTTATCTTGTGGCC